>JAKCPB010000539.1:0-47547 GCA_021442155.1 Cymbidium sinense | reverse complement strand
TTTAGTTAGCCTTTTAGGTTATTAGGTTTTATTAATTTTTATTAGTTAGTTAGTTTTATTAGTTTAGTTTAGTTATTTTATTAGCTTTATTAGTTTATTTAGTTAGTTTATTAGTTTATTAATTATTTTAGCTGGGTTTAGTTAGTTTAGTTTTTAGTTTAGTTTTAGTTTTATTTATTAGATATTTAGTTTAGTTAGTTAGTTTTTATTAGTTATTAGGTTTAGTTTTATTAATTTTATTTAGTTAGTTTGGTTAGTTATTAGTTTAGTTGGTTTATTTTAATAGTTATTTATTTAGTTATTTATTAGTTATTATTAGTTATTAGGTTTTATTTATTATTTTAGTTTTATTAGTTTTATTACTAGTTTATTAGGTTTAGTTTTTATTAGTTATTTAGTTTTTTAGTTATTAATTTAGTTTATTAGTTTTTAGTTAGTTTTATTAGTTTTTAGTTATTAGTTTTATTATTAGTTATTAGTTATTTTTAGTTAGTTATTAGTTAGTTTTTAGTTAGTTTTTAGTTTTATTAGTTATTAGTTTTATTAGTTATTAGGCTTATTAGTTATTTTTATTAGTTATTATTAGTTAATTATTCATTTTAGTTTTTAGTTTTATTATTTATTAGTTTGTTTAGTTTTTTATTTTATTATTAGTTTTAGTTTAACAATTTTTAGTTTTTTAGTTTTATTAGTTTGTTAGTTATTATTAGTTATTAGTTTAGTTTTTAGTTTATTATTAGTTATTATTAGCTATTAGTTATTAGGTTATTAGTTTAGTTTTTATTAGTTTTATTATTATTATTATTTATTATATATTAGTTTTTATTTTATTAGTTTTTAGGTTTTAGTTTTATTAGTTTATTAATTATTAGTTATTTAGTTTTTATTATTAGTTTTATTTTTTATTTTATTATTATTATTAGTTTTATTATTTAGTTATTATTATTATTAGTTAGTTATTTTAGTTATTATTAGTTTTGTTTATTTTTTAGTTGTTAGTTTATTTTGTTAGTTAGTTTTAGTTTAGTTATTAGATTTTAGTTATTATTAGTTATTAGTTATTATTATTTATTATTAGTTTAGTTATTAGGTTTATTTAGTATTATTAGTTATTATTAGTTTATTAATTATTATTTTATTAGTTTATTTTAGCTATTATGATTAGTTTATTAGGTTATTAGTTTTAGTTTATTAGTTTTATTATTTAACTTTATTAGTTTTTTAGTTTAGTTATTCTTTAGTTATAGGGTTTAGTTATTAGTTATTATTATTAGTTATTGGATTATTTAGTTATTAGTTTAGTTATTTTTAGTTTATTATTATTAGTTTTATTTTTATTATTTAGTTATTTATTAGTTAAGTTTTATTAGTTTAGTTTTATTAATTTTTGTTTAGTTTAGTTATTATTATTAGGTTTTATTAGTTTATTAGTTATTAGTTTAGTTTTATTAGTTTTTAGTTTTATTAGTTAGTTAAGTTATTAGTTATTAGTTATTATTAGTTTTATTTATTATTAGTTTATTATTATTATTATTATTAGGTTTAGTTTAGTTTTTATTTTTAGTTAGTTATTAGGTTTAGTTAGCTTATTATTTAGTTAGTTATATTAGTTTTAAGTTTATTAGGTTTTTAATTTTTATTAGTTTTATTTGTTTTATTATTTATTATTTATTAGTTTATTAGTTATAAGTTTATTATTATTAGTTATTAGTTTAGTTTATTATCAATTTTTTAGTTATTTATTTTAGTTATTATTAGTTTTTTCTTTAATTTTTTTAGTTATTATTATTATTAGTTTTAGTTAATAGTTATTATTAATATTTAATTATTAGTTATTAGTTTTATTTATTAGTTTTTAATAATTTTTATTAGTTATTATTAGTTTATTAGTTTATCAGGTTTTAGGTTAGTTTTGTTATTAATATTAGTTTTTATTAGTTATTTGTTATTAGTTATTAGTTTTAGTTTTTTAGTTTATTATTATTTAGTTTTATGAGTTCTTAGTTTATTATTTTTAGTTAGGTTTATTATTTATTTTATTAGTTAGTTTTATTAGTTTAGTTACTATTAGTTTAATTTATTATTAGTTATTTAGTCTATTTTATTAGTTATTAGTTTTTATTTGTTTTTAGTAATTAATTAGTTAATTAGTTATTATTAGTAATTTTTCAATTATTAGTTTATTAGTTATTAGTTTAGTTAGTTTAGTTAAGTTTTTATTAGTTTTTTTATTAGTTTATTATTATTATTATTATTATTATTATTATTATTAGTTTTAGTTAGTTTATTATTAGTATTATTATTAGATAGTTATCAATTTATTGTTTTAGATATTAGTTTATTAGTTATTAGTTTGTTTAGGGGTTTATTAGTTTTTGTTAGTTATCTAGGTTTTAGTTTAGTTAATTTTTATTTTATTATTAGTTTATTAGTTTCATTATTATTATTATTATTATTATTAGTTAGTTAGTTAGTTTTAGTTATTTAGTTATTATTAGTTTTAGTTTTATTAGTTTATTACTTTTTATTATTAATTATTAGTTTTTATTAGTTATTAGTTTAATTAGTTATTATTTTTAGTTTATTAGTTTTATTTAGTTATTAGTTTTATTAGGTTATTAGTTTTATTTTTTTTTATTTTAATTTTATTAGTTAGTTGGTCATTTATTTTACTAGTTTTTTATTAATTTGTTTTATTAGTTAGTTAAGTTATTAGTTTTATTTATTAGTTATTAGTTTAGTTATTTAGTTTATTATTATTAGTTATTTAGTTTTATTATTAGTTATTAGTTTATTTTTAGTTATTATTTAGTTAGTTTAGTTTAGTTTTTATTAGTAATTAGTTATTATTAGTTAATTATTAGTTTATTATATTAGTTATTAGTTATTTGTTATTAGTTATTAGTTATTATTATTAGTTATAATTATTATTATTAATATAGTTATTGTTAGTTAGTTATTTAGTTATTATTGGTTTATTAGTTTTTATTATTAGTTTATTATTTATTAGTTATTAGTTATTGTTTATTATTATTAGTTATTAATTATTAGTTATTTAGTTTATTAGTTTAGTTTTTATTATTATTTTAGTTATTTATTATTAATATTTGTTATTATTATTATTAGTTCAGTTATTATTAGTTATTAGTTTTAGTTTATTAGATTTTTAGTTTTAGTTATTAGTTATTATTAATTAGTTTGTCAGATTAGTTATTTTTATTAGGTTTATTTTATTATTATTAATTATATTTATTAGTTTTCTTAGTTTTATTACTAGTAATATTAGTTATTTTAATTAATAGTTATTAAGTTTTATTAGTTTTAGTTTACTATTAGTTTATTAGTTATTAGTTTTATTAATATTTTATTAGGTTTAGTTTTAGTTTTATTAGTTTATTATTATTATTAGTTATTTATTATTAGTTATTATTAGTTTATTTATTTATTAGTTTTAGTTTTATTAGTTATTATTAGTTTTTTAGATTAGTTTTTTTATTAGTTGTTAGTTTAGTTAGTTATTTTTTATTATTTATTAATTATTAATTATTATTTAGTTTTTATCAGTTTATTTAGTTGTTTTATTTATTTATTTATTTATTTATTTATTTAGTTCTTTTAGTTAGTTTTTATTAGTTATGTTTAGTTAGTTTTATTAGTATATTAGTTATTAGTTTATTAGTTTTATTATTATTAGTTATTAGTTATTATTTTAGTTTTATTAGTTATTAATTATTATTATCACTATTATTATTATTAGTTATTAGTTTAGTTAGTTTTAATTATTATTGGTTTTGTCTAGCTTTTAGTTTTATTAGTTTATTATTATTATTATTATTATTATTATTATTATGATTATTATTATTATTATTATTATTAGTTATTATTTATTATTTAGTTATTAGTTATTATTAGTTATTACTTATTTAGTTTATTAATTAGTTTTAGCTAGGTTTTTAATTATTATTAGTTATTAGTTTTAGTTTTAGTTTTTAGTTTATTAGTTATTAGTTAGTTAATTTTAGGTTATTACTAGTTATTTATTAATTATTATTAGTTTAGTTATTAGTTATTTAATTATTATGATTAGTTTATTAGGTTATTAGTTTTAGTTTATTAGTTTTATTATTTAACTTTATTAGTTTTTTTAGTTTTGTTATTAGTTATTATTATCAGTTATTAGATTATTTTTATTATTTAGTTATTAGTTTAGTTATTTTTAGTTTATTATTATTAGGTTTTAGTTTTATTATTTAGTTATTTATTAGTTAAGTTTTATTAGTTTAGTTTTATTAATTTTTGTTTAGTTTAGTTATTATTATTAGGTTTTATTAGTTTATTAGTTACTAGTTTAGTTTTATTAATTCTTAGTTTTATTAGTTAGTTAGGTTATTAGTTATTATTTATTATTAGTTTTATTTATTATTAGTTTATTAGTTATTATTATTATTATTTTTAGTTTAGTTATTATTTTTAGTTAGTTATTAGGTTTAGTTAGCTTATTATTTAGTTAGTTATATTAATTTTAAGTTTATTAGGTTTTTAATTTTTATTAGTTTTATTTGTTTTATTATTTATTATTTATTAGTTTATTAGTTATTAGTTTATTATTATTAGTTATTAGTTTATTTTATTATCATTTTTTTAGTTATTTATTTAGTTATTATTATTATTAGTTTTAGTTAATAGTTATTATTAATATTTAGTTATTAGTTATTAGTTTTAGTTATTAGTTTTTATTAGTTTTTTATTAGTTATTATTAGTTTATTAGTTTATTAGGTTTTAGGTTAGTTTTGTTATTATTATTAGTTTTTATTAGTTATTTGTTATTAGTTATTAGTTTTAGTTTTTTAGTTTATTATTATTTAGTTTTATTAGTTCTTAGTTTATTATTTTTAGTTAGGTTTATTATTTATTTTATTAGTTAGTTTTATTAGTTTAGTTACTATTAGTTTAGTTTATTATTAGTTATTTAGTTTATTTTATTAGTTATTAGTTTTTATTAGTTTTTATTAGTTTTTAGTTATTAATTAGTTAATTAGTTATTATTAGTAATTTTTCAATTATTAGTTTATTAGTTATTAGTTTAATTGGTTTAGTTAAGTTTTTATTAGTTTTTTTTATTAGTTTATTATTATTATTATTAGGTTTTTAGTTATTAGTTATTATTCATTAGTTAGTTTTGTTTAGTTATTAGTTAGTTATTATTATTAGTATTATTATTAGATAGTTATCAGTTTATTATTTTAGATATTAGTTTATTAGTTATTAGTTTATTTAGGGGTTTATTAGTTTTTGTTAGTTATCTAGGTTTTAGTTTAGTTAATTTTTATTTTATTATTAGTTTATTAGTTTCATTATTATTATTATTATTATTATTATTATTATTATTATTATTAGTTAGTTAGTTAGTTAGTTTTAGTTATTTAGTTATTATTAGTTTTAGTTTTATTAGTTTATTACTTTTTATTATTAATTATTAGTTTTTATTAGTTATTAGTTTAGTTAGTTATTAGTTTTAGTTTATTAGCTTTATTTAGTTATTAGTTTTTATTAGGTTATTAGTTTTTTATTTTTTTTTTAGTTTTAATTTTATTAGTTAGTTGGTCATTTATTTTACTAGTTTTTTATTAATTTGTTTTATTAATTAGTTAAGTTATTAGTTTTATTTATTAGTTATTAGTTTAATTATTTAGTTTATTATTATTAGTTATTTAGTTTTATTATTAGTTATTAGTTTATTTTTTAGTTATTATTTAGTTAGTTTAGTTTAGTTTTTATTAGTTATTAGTTATTATTAGTTAATTATTAGTTTATTATATTAGTTATTAATTATTAGTTATTAGTTATTAGTTATTATTATTATTATTAGTTATAGTTATTATTATTAATATAGTTATTATTAGTTAGTTATTTAGTTATTATTAGTTTATTAGTTTTATTAGTTATTAGTTTATTATTTATTAGTTATTAGTTATTAGTTATATTATTATTATTATTAGTTATTAGTTATTTAGTTTATTAGTTTAGTTATTATTATTATTTTAGTTATTTATTATTAATATTTGTTATTATTATTATTAGTTTAGTTATTATTAGTTATTAGTGTAGTTAGTTATTTAGTTTTAGTTTATTATTTTTTAGTTTTAGTTATTAGTTATTATTAGTTAGTTTTATTATTATTAGTTTGTCAGATTAGTTATTTTTATTAGGTTTATTTTATTATTATTAATTATATTTATTATTTTTCTTAGTTTTATTACTAGTAATATTAGTTATTTTAATTAATAGTTATTAGGTTTTATTAGTTTTAGTTTACTATTAGTTTATTAGTTATTAGTTTTATTAATATTTTATTAGGTTTAGTTTTAGTTTTATTAGTTTATTATTATTAGTTATTTATTATTAGTTATTATTAGTTTATTTATTTATTAGTTTTAGTTTTATTAGTTTTATTAGTTATTATTAGTTTTTTAGATTAGTTTTTTTATTAGTTGTTAGTTTAGTTAGTTATTTTTTATTATTTATTAATTATTAATTTTTATTTAGTTTTTATTAGTTTATTTAGTTGTTTTTCGTTATTTAGTTATTAATTTATTTAGTTCTTTTAGTTAGTTTTTATTAGTTATGTTTAGTTAGTTTTATTAGTATATTAGTTATTAGTTTATTAATTTTATTATTATTAGTTATTAGTTATTATTTTAGTTTTATTGGTTATTAATTATTATTATCACTATTATTATTAATAGTTATTAGTTTAGTTAGCTTTAATTATTCTTGGTTTTGTCTAGCTTTTAGTTTTATTAGTTTTTTATTTTTATTATTATTATTATTATTATTAGTTATTATTTATTAATTAGTTATTAGTTATTATTAGTTATTAGTTATTTAGTTTATTAATTAGTTTTAGCTAGGTTTTTAGTTATTATGAGTTATTAGTTTTATTATTTTTAGTTATTAGTTTTAGTTTTAGTTTTTAGTTTATTAGTTATTAGTTAGTTAATTTTAGGTTATTACTAGTTATTTATTAATTATTATTAGTTTAATTATTAGTCTTTTATTTTTATTATGTTTTAGTTTTTAGCTTTAGTTTTTATTTTATTATTATATTTATAATTTAGTTATTATAAATAATTATTACTTAGTTTATTATTAGTTTTATTATTATTTTAGTTTTAGTTATTAGTTATTAGTTGTTAGTTTTGTTTATTAGTTTACTAGTTTTAGTTTTTTAATTAGTTTAGGTTATAATATTTTTATTAGTTTTATTAGTTTTATTAATTTTATTAGTTATTAGTTAGTTAGTTTTTATTAGTTTTAGTTATTATTTATTATTAATAATTATTATTATATTAGTTTATTAGTTTTTATTATTTAAGGCTTAGGGTTTAGTGTTTAGAATTTAGGGTTTAAGGTTTTTAGGATTTAGGGTTAGGGTTTTTGTTAAATTTTTTACTTTTTTAAAAGTAAATAAATCGGTAAGTTTAGGTTTATTTAGTTTATTTTTTATTTATTTTAGTTGATTTTATTTTTATTTATATTTAGTTTTATTTTTATTTTTATTTAATTTAGTTTATTTATTTTAAGTTTCTTTATTTTAGTTTAAGTTTTTTATTTCAATTTATATTTTAGGTTTAGGTATAGGTTTAGGTTAATTTTTTAGGTTTATTTTTTAGCTTTAGGTTTTTTTAGTTTTTATTTTATTTTATTTTAGCTTTATTTTATTTTCATTTTAGGTTTAGCTTTTATTTTATTTAGGTTTTTTATTTTTAGGTTTATTTTATTTTTTAGTTTAGTTTAGGTTTTTAATAAATTTATTTTAGTTTAGTTTTTATTTTTAATTTTATTTTATTTTCAGGTTTAGGTTTAGGTTAAGGTTTTCATTTAGGTTTTTATTTTATCTTATTTTTTTGTTTTATTTAGGTTTAGGTTTATTTATTTATTTTATTTTTGGGTTTTATTTAGTTTAGGTTTAGGATTTTAAGTTTTTATGGTTCACGGTTAGTTTACGATTTATGGTTTAGGGTTTAGAGTTATTTTAGTTTAGGTTTAGGTTTTTATTTTAGGTTTAGTTTTTTTTTATAGTTTAGGGTTTATGTTTTCTTTTTTATTTATTTTTAGGTTTTATTTTTAGGTTTATTTTTTAGGTTTAGGTTTTTATTTAGTTTTTATTTTTTTTATTTTTTTATTTTAGCTTTTTTTTTTTTATGTTTAGTTTTTATTTTTTTATTTTTTGATTTTTAGGTTTATTTTATTTTCATTTTAGGTTTAGGTTTTTATTTATTTATTTTCAGGATTATTTTATTTTTTAGTTTAGTTTAGAGTTTTATTAATTTGATTTTAGTTCAGTTTTTATTTTTTATTTTATTTTATTTTTAGGTTTAGGTTTTGACATAGGTTTAGGTTTTGGTTTTAGTTTAGGTTTTTATTTTATCTTATTGTTTAATTTTATTTAGGTTTAGGTTTATTTATTTATTTATTTTAAGGTTTTATTTAGTTTTGGTTTAGGATTTAAGGTTTTTACATTTTATGGTTTAGGCTTTAGGGTTATTTTAGTTTAGTTTAGATTTATTTTATTTAGTTTATTTAGTTTTTATTTTAGGTTTAGTTTTTTTTAATTTAAAGTTTAGGTTTTCTTTTTTTTTATTTTTAGGTTTTATTTTTAGGTTTTTTTTTAATTTTTTTTAGTTTAGTTTAGGTTTTTATTTATTTTATTTTAGTTTAGTTTTTTTTATTTCTAGGTTCAAGTTTATGTTTTAGTTTAGGTTTTTATTTTTATTTATTTTGCTATTTTATTTAGGTTATTTTTTATTTATTTTATTTTTAGGTTTTATTTATTTTAGGTTTAGGGTTTTAAGTATTTAGGGTTTAGGGTTTAATGTTTAGGGTTTAAGGTGAGTTTTAAGATTTAATGTTTAGGGTTTAGGGTTTAGGAGTTAAGGTTTTTATTAATTTTTTAAAATTAAGTAAACCGATCAACTTAGGTTTATTTAGTTTATTTAGTTTACCTTTTCGTTTAGGTTTTTATTTTATTTAGGTTTATGTTTTTTAATTTGTTTTATTTTTTAGGTTTTATTTAGTTTTGGTTTAGGTTTTTATGTTTTTAAGGTTTAGGGATTACGATTTAGGGTTTAAGATTAGTTTCGGGTTTAGGATTTAAGGTTTGGGGTTTCGAGTTTAGGGTTATAGGGTTTAGGGTTTAGGGTTTAGGGTTTAGGGTTTTAGGGTTTAGGGTTTACGGTTTAGAGTTTAGGATTTAGGGTTAGTTTTAAGGTTGAAACTGTCCAACTGTTGGGCTTACAACTGCCTAGAGTGATAGCCAGCTAACACCTCATATGCTTTAAAACCATGTATGCAAGCCATATGATTTTTCAAGATAGTTGTTGACATCATTTTTAGAATGAGTTCTCAACCCCTCCATCTTAGACATAGAAATCTTCTTAGACTTTAAGAGATCCTTAGTCTTAAGACATATCTAGTGATTAGGTGGACACTCAATATAATCCTATAGACTTAGAAGAGTTAGCCATAGGAATAGGTCATGCCTTAGGGGTGTTAGGAAAATTTTCCTACCCTATAGTTTGAACCACTTTCTTTACTTCCTTCAAGTCAAACTCTAAATCAAATCAACATCAAACCTAAATCAATTCGAGCCTAATTGATTTTCTCCAAACTCAAATCAATGCCACATGATTGAAATCCATGATTGAAATTCCAAGTTCAAAATCCTTCTTAAGTCCTTTAATCCCCTCTTAAGGACATAGCCTAAATCATCTTCAAATCAATTCAAATTCATGAATTTTTCCCATAACTCATTCTCCCTCAATTTCTTTCCATTTTCTTAGTTATTCTCATTTATATTCTCATATATAAATGAAATATATATTTAACTCCATCAAACTAAATCCAAAATTCAAAATTCCTAATTCAAAATCCTTCTTAAGTCCTTAATTCTCTCTTAAGGACTTAGCCTAAATCATCTTCAAATCAATTCAAATTCAAAAAAAATTTACATAACTCATTTATATTCTCATTTATATTCACATAGATAAATAAAATATATACTCAAATCAATCAAACTAAACCCAAAAGTCAAATCCAAATTCACAAATCTTCCCTAAGTCACTTTGATTTTCTCTTAAGGACTTAGCCTAAATCAAATCTTCAAATCACTTCAAACTCATGAAATTTTCTCATAACCCATTTATATTCTCATTTATATTCACATATATAAATGAAATATAAATTCAAACAACAAGCGACTCCAAAATCAAACTCAAATTCAATCAAAATCCAACCTAAGCCTTTCAAGTCAAATTCTTGAACTTAGCCAAATCAACTTCAAACCAAGTCAAACTCTTGATTTTTCATCATTATTCAATCAATCCTTCAATCATGAATAAAAAAATAATTACAAACTTCAATCACTTAACGAAAACTCAATTCAAAAATCAAGCCAAAATCCATTTCATGTTCACCCTTTGAACTTGAAATTGTCAAATGAATCAAAACCCATTTGACTTCAAACCACTTGCAAATGGATTTATATTTCAATCATAAGTCCATATGTGAGTTCAATCAAACTCAAATCAAGCTTTGAACAAGCCATTTTACACACTTTTCTTTTTTAATCCTTCCTAAATTAAGGGTTAATTTACTAATTACCCCCTTAATTATTTTCATAAAATTCTAAAACCTTCTAGAACTTAATTAATATATCTTGGATTGATGCTTAGGTGTTTAAGAGCCTAAGTACATTAAGGAAATCAAAATCCAACTCACATGTGTGAGAAGGGTTATGAAATTACTTAAGTTAAACCCCTTAGTTTAATTAATCACTTATCATGAGCCAAATTGCATTGCAAATTTAAATTCCATGTGATATTTTATGTCATCTCATTGGCTCATGATTATTTAGTTAAATATGCTAAGGTGGTATAGGTAAGAGGTAATTAACATGCTTAATTCATACTTTAACCAAATCAAAATATAGAAATGGAGCTAATCATCTAAAAATTGAACTTAAATATCATACACTTGTGGGAATGGTCTAAGAATAGCAAACTCACCTCACATTTCTAAAATTAAATCAAACTCAAAACAAAACCAAACCTTCTTTAAAAATAATTTGATTTGCTTTAAGCTTTCTTATTTCATAAGATTGTCTTTAGGAATTAATTAGGGTGAATGTGTTTACATGATTTAATCATTTTAGTTTCATCCCAATATGCTAAATGTGTATGTCATATGAATTTCATGCATTCATTATTTTCAAAAAATCAAAATGAAAGTGAAATGTTTCTTTTATGTTAAATTACATGTTTTGGTTAAAATATAAATATGAGTGGCTATTATCACTATTAAATACAAATTATTCTCAAAATATATGAATCAATTACCAAAGCTGAAAGTGTGTTACTTATTTTTTATTTATAAGCTTGCATGTGAGTAAAATATAAGGATGTGCATAGTGTAGTTTTTCTTCTCCCCTCTTTTAGCATAGTTTTGAATAGGATTTGGTAAAGTGTTTAGTTCATTTGAAAAGATCCTAACACTTGCCTAGTTCCATTTTCTATTCATTCCTATGCTATTACTTAAGAAGGATATCTACACTTGTGCATATAAATTGCATAAATAAAATAAATAATCAAGTACAAACTTTTGCATTTTTCTTTTCCATTCATTTATTTTGTACATATGCTTATATTTGAGGAAAGTGCTATATCAGTCTAGACAACCCAGGGGTTTCAAGGCTTTAAGTGGCCCTAAGTAGGTCTTGTACCTTACACCCATGGTTAACAATGGTGTGGTACTCACTTATGCCTCTCATACATTTATGTGTGCATGTGAAAATTGGACCCATTTCTACTTAATGAAAATCATGCATCATAAGAATTCAAATTTTCTTAAGTAATCTACTTAGCATTCATCATCAAGTATGCTAAACATTCTCATTTGTATGTAAAGATATGCTTAGGATACATCCATATGCATGCTATACATGTTGGGAAAGAAATGAAGTGATGTATGTTTTGTAAATTTAGTTCACTTTACTTAATCTTAAAATTCCTTTCTTTTTGAATAGGTTTGTTTAGAATTGATCTAAACTTAGGATTAATTAAAACACATAATAAAACATTCACTAAATGAAACTAAACATGAATCCACTTTAGAAATTATTTAAGGTAGGGAAGGAAAGAGAAGTTCTCCTCTTTTCGCTCTCTTTAAAACTTAGTAATTAATTGTAGGATTTATTCAAATGAAATAAAAATACAAAAGTTCTCAAATGAAATAAAGAAGTTCTCCTCTCTATTAATATCTTTGGAGATAATGATCATTTACCTTAATTGAGAGTATTCTAAGGGATCTCATCCTTAGGATGTAATTAACTATGGGGGCTTGCCCCTGTAAGAAACTTAACAAACCTGATTTAAAATAAACCCTACTTTAATTTTTCATGTAAAGTAGGGGAAGAATCTTTGATACACATGCAGACTCATTATCTTTAGGAGTCCTTATTGAGGTGATTAGGACCATTATAGGGTGCTGACCTCTATCTTTCAAGATAGTACACCTCTCATCAATGTCATACATGATCACCCTCAATAAAAACATCTATAGATCTATGTGGTGTTAAAAATGCATAAAAATGAGATGCATATTTCTATCTTCATTTTATCCCACATAGAGTGAAGATGGAAGTATATTATCCTTTAGAGATTCTTATGAAAATTTCACTACATATTTTTTTGGCTACTCTGCAGGGGAAGGTTCCTCTTTTCATCTTTGGTAAATGACCGTTGTCTCCAAGTATCGATAGTGGGTTTGTACTTTGGTATGAATCCAAGACTATCTTTCATGTCATTGTCACTTAGCTTATTTCATTTTTAAGTTAAGCTAGCCAACATCCTTAGGTTTTAGGACCTCACCTCGTGGTTGTCTTAAAACCCCCGTTGGGTTCTCTAATGGGTAAAAATAAAAAGATTTAATAAAAAGATAATATTTAAATACTTCCTCCTTATCATTTCTATTATAATAAAAGGTTCATTCTAAAATAATAAAGAAAAAATAAATCCTTATAAAATATCATGCTTTTCAAAAAAAGCACTCTTTCAAAAATGCACGTAATAAAATATTTTGCACAAAATTTTCTTAAATCATCTTCATCTAACAATCTTTATGATTGTTCTATGTCAGATCATCTTTAGAAAAATAAAATTCCAACAATTACATTTTCTAAAAATACAAATGAGTTTCTTCATTCAATTCAATTTTGGTGAAGACCTCATTTTTCAAAAATAAAATCCCAACAATCATATATTCAAAAAGCATAAAAATTGAAGACGGGCCTTTCCATTCAATAAATGCAAATATATTGAATGGACATTACCTCTTCAAGCAAAATCATAACTTTGAACTTCCACCTAATATATTCCACATGTGTTAGGTTGGGATTTTCATATTTTTCAAGAAAAAAAAGCACATATGAAACCTCTCCATCAATATACCCATACTTATTGAATGGAAGTTTCATTTTCAAAACAAAACAAGATTTTTCAAAAGCACATATGAATATCTCCATTCAATATACCCAAAATTATTGAATGAAAATTTCATTTCAAATAAAATCACATCAATTTGAAATCCCACTTAATATATTCCACATATGTTTAAGTTGTGATTTCCTCTTCCAAAGAGCAATAATCACACACAAAATATACATCTTTGGAAAATAAAACATAATTGATTTTCATCTTACATATCCAAATTTTTTAAATGGAAATCTCCCTTTTCAAAAATCAAACAAGAAACAAAAAGTTTCAAAATACATTTGAAACTTCATTCTAGCATATCCTATTTGCTAAAATGAAGTCTCTTTTTTTCCAAAAATAAAATTTGAAAGACACGTTTAGAGATTTCATTTAGCATACTCAAATTTGCTAAGTGAAATATCCATTCCAAAAAAAATTTCAAAACACCTTTGAAACTTCAATTTAGCATACCCCATTTACTAAAATGAAGTCTCCCCTTTTCAAAATCCAAAACAAAAATTTGAAACACCTTTGGAATTTCATTTAGCATACTCAAATTTGCTAAATAAAATTTCTACTTCACAAAATTTCTAAAAAGCACTTTTGGAACTTCACTCTTTAGCATACCAAATTTGCTAAAGTGAAGCTTCCATTTTCAAAATAAAACCAAAACACAAAAATTTTAAACACATCTTTTGGAATTTCATTTAGCATACTCAAATTTGTTAAGTGAAATTTCCATTTCATAAAATAAAGTGGAAATTTATTTTTTAGCATACCATTTTTACTAAAGTGAAGTCTCCACTTTCAATCAAAAAATAAATCAAAACCAAAAAGGAAACACATTAGGATTCCCTTAGCATACTTAAATTTGCTAAGAATCCACTTTTCAAAACAAATCAAAATAAAAAAAAGAAACACATTAGGATTTCATTAGCATACCCAAATTTGCTAAGGATCATACTTTTACAAAATCAAAATATCAAAATAAATGAAACACTTTTAGCATACTCAAATTTTCTAAGAATCCTATTTTCAAAAAAATTTCACAAAAAAATAAACAAAATAATTATTTTCAAATCACCTCATAGCATAGAAATTTGCTAAAGTGAGTGGATTCCAAATCAAAACAAAACTAGTTGACCCTTACTTTAACATACACAAATTTGTTAAAGGAAAGGGTCCTCAAATCAAAATCTAATTTTCAAACATGAACCTATGGAAGCATCTTTCTAAAATACTTGAACCCATTTTCAACATACACAAATTCATTGAAATTAGATTCATATTCAAAAATTCTTCTTTCCAATCAAATCTCTAAATCCTCTCTAAATCCATTTGAACCCCACTTAACACTTCTAAGATGTTGGATGTGGGTTCAAATTTTAACAAATTCAAATCAACAAAATAGAAATTTAATCCAAGATTATTTCCAACATTGCAGATTCTCAACATCAGTCTCAGTTGTAGTTACAGTTTAGTTTTTCAGTTTTTAATTGACTATAATGGTAGTTTCACAGAAGTTTATGTTTATTTTCCCCTATAGCATGGACTTGGCCTTGCTGACCAATCTCCTTCACACCCATCTCATCCATTTTGGTAGAGGTTTGAGGGGTGAGGATCACTATGAGGGCAATCCCCTCTCCTGATTGCGATGTGGGCAAAAGCTAGTCATTTAGATTGATTTGCCAACAAATTCTAACATCCACTCACTAAAGAGGTAGGCAGAGGCAGTTCCATCAGTTCTAGCAGTCTCAGTGCTACTGACAGTGACAGCGTCTGCGTGCCCCATAGTTTCTGGTACTGCCCTAATAAGGGCTAGCACCCACTCATTAGCACCCTCTAAGGGTAAGGCTCCTCTGATCCTAGATATTGCCTCCCCAGCCTTTGAGGTTGGGTCTAGTTCTTACTCCACTCACCCTACTAGGACTCAGAGGAGGAATAAAAGCTGCATGATTAAGAAGTATCATACACATTCTTTAAGTTTTTAATTTTAAGTTTATTTTATTTGGTTAGTTGAGTTTAAGATTTTATTTAATTTCTTTTAGTTTAATTTTTTTATTTTATTTTATCTCTTGGTTTATGTTTAGGTTTTTATTTTATTTAGATTTAGGTTTTTATTTATTCATTTTTTAGGTTTTATTTAGTTTAGGTTTAGGTTTTTGGTTTTTAAAGTTTAAGGATTAGGGTTTAAGGCTAGTTTAGGGTTTAGAGTTTAGGATTTAGGGTTAGTTTTAAGGTTGAAACTGTTTATTTGTTACTGCACTTTAGAGTGATAAGACTAACACCTCATATGCTTTAAAACCATGTATGCAAGCCATATGATTTTTCAAGATAGTTGTTGACATCATTTTTAGAATGAGTTCTCAACCCCTCCATCTTAGACATAGAAATCTTCTTAGACTTTAAGAGATCCTTAGTCTTAAGACATATCTAGTGATTAGGTGGACACTCAACATAACCCAGAGACTTAGAAGAGTTAGCCATAGGAATAGGTCATGCCTTAGGGGTGTTAGGAAAATATGCCTACCTTATAGCTTGAACCACATTCTTTACTTCCTTCCTTCAAGTCAAACTCTAAATCAAATCAACATCAAACTTAAATCAATTCCAGCCTAATTGATTTTCTCCAAACTCAAATCAATGCCACATGATTGAAATCCATGATTGAAATTTCAAGTTCAAAATCCTTCTTAAATCCTTTAATCCCCTCTTAAGGACATAGCCTAAATCATCTTCAAATCAATTCAAATTCATGAATTTTTCCCATAACTCATTCTCCCTCAATTTCTTTCCATTTTCTTAGTTATTCTCATTTATATTCTCATATATAAATGAAATATATATTTAACTCTATCAAACTAAATCCAAAATTCAAAATTCCTAATTCAAAATCCTTCTTAAGTCCTTAATTCTCTCTTAAGGACTTAGCCTAAATCATCTTCAAATCAATTCAAATTCAAAAAAATTTACATAACTCATTTATATTCTCATTTATATTCACATAGATAAATAAAATATATACTCAAATCAATCAAACTAAACCCAAAAATCAAATCCAAATTCACAAATCTTCCCTAAGTCACTTTGATTTTCTCTTAAGAACTTAGCCTAAATCAAATCTTCAAATCATTTCAAACTCATGAAATTTTCTCATAACCCATTTATATTCTCATTTATATTCACATATATAAATGAAATATAAATTCAAACAACCAAAACTGACTCCAAAAATCAAACTCAAATTCAATCAAAATCCAACCTAAGCCTTTCAAGTCAAATTCTTGAACTTAGCCAAATCAACTTCAAACCAAGTCAAACTCTTGATTTTTCATCATTATTCAATCAATCCTTCAATCATGAATAAAAAAATAATTACAAACTTCAATCACTTAACTTAAAAACTCAATTCAAAATCAAGCCAAAATCCATTTCATGTTCACCCTTTGAACTTGAAATTGTCAAATGAATCAAAACCCATTTGACTTCAAACCACTTGCAAATGGATTTATATTTCAATCATAAGTCCATATGTGAGTTCAATCAAACTCAAATCAAGCTTTGAACAAGCCATTTTACACACTTTTCTTTTTTAATCCTTCCTAAATTAAGGGTTAATTTACTAATTACCCCCTTAATTATTTTCATAAAATTCTAAAACCTTCTAGAACTTAATTAATATATCTTGGATTGATGCTTAGGTGTTTAAGAGCCTAAGTACATTAAGGAAATCAAAATCCAACTCACATGTGTGAGAAGAGTTATGAAATTACTTAAGTTAAACCCCTTAGTTTAATTAATCACTTATCATGAGCCAAATTGCATTAGGCCTTTTCATCCTAGGTGCATTGCAAATTTAAATTCCATGTGATATTTTATGTCATCTCATTGGCTCATGATTATTTAGTTAAATATGCTAAGGTGGTATAGGTAAGGGGTAATTAACATGCTTAATTCATACCTTAACCAAATCAAAATATAGAAATGGAGCTAATCATCTAAAAATTGAACTTAAATATCATACACTTGTGGGAATGGTCGAAGAATAGAAAACTCACCTCACATTTCTAAAATTAAATCAAACTCAAAACAAAACCAAACCTTCTTTAAAAATAATTTGATTTGCTTTAAGCTTTCTTATTTCATAAGATTGTCTTTAGGAATTAATTAGGGTGAATGTGTTTACATGATTTAATCATTTTAGTTTCATCCCAATATGCTAAATGTGTATGTCATATGAATTTCATGCATTCATTATTTTCAAAAAATCAAAATGAAAGTGAAATGTTTCTTTTATGTTAAATTACATGTTTTGGTTAAAATATAAATATGAGTGGCTATTATCACTATTAAATACAAATTATTCTCAAAATATATGAATCAATTACCAAAGCTGAAAGTGTGTTACTTATTTTTTATTTATAAGCTTGCATGTGAGTAAAATATAAGGATGTGCATAGTGTAGTTTTCTTCTCCCTCTTTTAGCATAGTTTTGAATAGGATTTGGTAAAGTGTTTAGTTCATTTGAAAAGATCCTAACACTTGCCTAGTTCCATTTTCTATTCATTCCTATGCTATTACTTAAGAAGGATATCTACACTTGTGCATATAAATTGCATAAACAAAATAAATAATCAAGTACAAACTTTTGCATTTTTCTTTTCCATTCATTTATTTTGTACATATGCTTGTATTTGAGGAAAGTGCTATATCAGTCTAGACAACCCAGGGGTTTCGAGGCTTTAAGTGGCCCTAAGTAGGTCTTGTACCTTACACCCCTGGTTAACAATGGTGTCGTACTCACTTATGCCTCTCATACATTTATGTGTGCATGTGAAAATTGGACCCATTTCTACTTAATGAAAATCATGCATCATAAGAATTCAAATTTTCTTAAGTAATCTACTTAGCATTCATCATCAAGTATGCTAAACATTCTCATTTGTATGTAAAGATATGCTTAGGATACATCCATATGCATGCTATACATGTTGGGAAAGAAATGAAGTGATGTATGTTTTGTAAATTTAGTTCACTTTACTTAATCTTAAAATTCCTTTCTTTTTGAATAGGTTTGTTTAGAATTGATCTAAACTTAGGATTAATTAAAACACATAATAAAACATTCACTAAAT
This sequence comes from Cymbidium sinense, assembly GCA_021442155.1. Classification (NCBI taxonomy): domain Eukaryota; kingdom Viridiplantae; phylum Streptophyta; class Magnoliopsida; order Asparagales; family Orchidaceae; genus Cymbidium; species Cymbidium sinense. The sequence continues at coordinate 28,882 of JAKCPB010000539.1, read as the reverse complement.
GAAACTAAACATGAATCCACTTTAGAAATTATTTAAGGTAGGGAAGGAAAGAGAAGTTCTCCTCTTTTCGCTCTCTTTAAAACTTAGTAATTAATTGTAGGATTTATTCAAATGAAATAAAAATACAAAAGTTCTCAAATGAAATAAAGAGAAGTTCTCCTCTCCTATTAATATCTTTGGAGATAATGATCATTTACCTTAATTGAGAGTATTCCTAAGGGATCTCATCCTTAGGATGTAATTAACTATGGGGGCTTGCCCCTGTAAGAAACTTAACAAACCTGATTTAAAATAAACCCTACTTTAATTTTTCATGTAAAGTAGGGAAAGAATCTTTGATACACATGCAGACTCATTATCTTTAGGAGTCCTTATTGAGGTGATTAGGACCATTATAGGGTGCTGACCTCAATCTTTCAAGATAGTACACCTCTCATCAATGTCATGCATGATCACCCTCAATAAAAACATCTATAGATCTATGTGGTGTTAAAAATGCAAAAAAATGAGATGCATATTTCTATCTTCATTTTATCCCACATAGAGTGAAGATGGAAGTATATTATCCTTTAGAGATTCTTATGAAAATTTCACTACATATTTTTTTGGCTACTCTGCTGGGGAAGGTTCCTCTTTTCATCTTTGGTAAATGACCGTTGTCTCCAAGTATCGATAGTGGGTTTGTACTTTGGTATGAATCCAAGACTATCTTTCATGTCATTGTCACTTAGCTTATTTCATTCTTAAGTTAAGCTAGGTAACATCCTTAGGTTTTAGGACCTCACCTCGTGGTTGTCTTAAAACCCCCATTGGGTTCTCTAATGGGTAAAAATAAAAAGATTTAATAAAAAGATAATATTTAAATACTTCCTCCTTATCATTTCTATTATAATAAAAGGTTCATTCTAAAATAATAAAGAAAAAATAAATCCTTATAAAATATCATTCTTTTCAAACAAAGCACTCTTTCAAAAATGCACGTAATAAAATATTTTGCACAAAATTTTCTTAAATCATCTTCATCTAACAATCTTTATGATTGTTCTATGTCGAATCATCTTTAGAAAAATAAAATTCCAACAATTACATTTTCTAAAATACAAATGAGTTTCTTCATTCAATTCAATTTTGGTGAAGACCTCATTTTTCAAAAAATAAAATCCCAACAATCATATATTCAAAAAGCATAAAAATTGAAGACGGGCCTTTCCATTCAATAAATGCAAATATATTGAATGGACATTACCTCTTCAAGCAAAATCATAACTTTGAACTTCCACCTAATATATTCCACATGTGTTAGGTTGGGATTTTCATATTTTTCAAGAAAAAAAAGCACATATGAAACCTCTCCATCAATATACCCATACTTATTGAATGGAAGTTTCATTTTCAAAACAAAACAAGATTTTTCAAAAGCACATATGAATATCTCCATTCAATATACCCAAAATTATTGAATGAAAATTTCATTTCCAAATAAAATCACATCAATTTGAAATCCCACTTAATATATTCCACATATGTTTAAGTTGTGATTTCCTCTTCCAAAGAGCAATAATCACACACAAAATATACATCTTTGGAAAATAAAACATAATTGATTTTCATCTTACATATCCAAATTTTTAAATGGAAATCTCCTTTTCAAAATCAAACAAGAAACAAAAGTTTCAAAATACATTTGAAACTTCATTCTATATCCTATTTGCTAAAATGAAGTCTCTTTTTTCCAAAATAAAATTTGAAAGACGCTTAGAGATTTCATTTAGCATACTCAAATTTGCTAAGTGAAATATCCATTCCAAAAAAAATTTCAAAACACCTTTGAAACTTCAATTTAGCATACCCCATTTACTAAAATGAAGTCTCCCCTTTTCAAAATCCAAAACAAAAATTTGAAACACCTTTGGAATTTCATTTAGCATACTCAAATTTGCTAAATAAAATTTCTACTTCACAAAATTTCTAAAAGCACTTTTGGAACTTCACTCTTTAGCATACCAAATTTGCTAAAGTGAAGCTTCCATTTTCAAAATAAAACCAAAACACAAAATTTTAAACACATCTTTTGGAATTTCATTTAGCATACTCAAATTTTTTAAGTGAAATTTCCATTTCATAAAATAAAGTGGAAATTTATTTTTTAGCATACCATTTTTACTAAAGTGAAGTCTCCACTTTCAATCAAAAAATAAATCAAAACCAAAAAGGAAACACATTAGGATTCCCTTAGCATACTTAAATTTGCTAAGAATCCTACTTTTCAAAAACAAATCAAAATAAAAAAAAGAAACACATTAGGATTTCATTAGCATACCCAAATTTGCTAAGGATCATACTTTTACAAAAATCAAAATATCCAAAATAAATGAAACACTTTAGGATTTTCTTAGCATACTCAAATTTTCTAAGAATCCTATTTTCAAAAAAATTTCAAAAACAAAACACACTTGGGTTCTTCACTTCGTATACCTAAATTTGCTAAGTGGGAATTCCAATTTTAAAAATCACCAATAATTCACAAGATAAAATAAACAAAGGAAAAAAAGAAACAATTATTTTCAAACACCTCACTTAGCATACCCAAATTTGCTAAAGTGAGTGGATTCCAAAATACCAAATCAAAAACAAAACTAGTTGACCCTTACTTTAACATACACAAATTTGTTAAAGGAAAGGGTCCTCAAATCAAAATCTAATTTTCAAACATGAACCTATGGAAGCATCTTTCTAAAAATACTTGAACCCATTTTCAACATACACAAATTCATTGAAATTAGATTCATATTCAAAAATTCTTCTTTCCAATCAAATCTCTAAATCCTCTCTAAATCCATTTGAACCCCACTTAACACTTCTAAGATGTTGGATGTGGGTTCAAATTTTAAAATTCAAATTCAGAAATCAACAAAATAGAAATTTAATCCAAGATTATTTCCAACATTGCAGATTCTCAACATCAGTCTCAGTTGTAGTTATAGTTTAGTTTTTCAATTTTTAATTGACTATAATGGTAGTTTCACAGAAGTTTATGTTTATTTTCCCCTATAGCATGGACTTGGCCTTAGCTCAGACCAATCTCCTCTGAGCTGATCACACCCATCTCATCCATTTTGGTAGAGGTTTTGAGGGGGTGAGGATCACCTATGAGGGCAATCCCCTCACAACTGTTAGCAGGACTGCAGTGGCTGGGCAAAAGCTAGTCATTTAGATTGATTTGCCAACAAATTCTAACATCCACTCACTAAAGAGAGGTGGCGGTTCCATCGATTCTAGCGGTCTCGGTGCTCTTGCTGCGACGTCTGCGTGCCCCATAGTTTCGTGCGCCCTAATGGGCTAGCACCCACTCATTAGCACCCTCTAAGGGTAAGGCTCCTCTGATCCTAGATATTGCCTCCCCAGCCTTTGAGGTTGGGTCTAGTTCTTACTCCACTCACCCTACTAGGACTCAGAGGAGGAATAAAAGCTGCATGATTAAGAAGTATCATACACATTCTTTAAGTTTTTTAATTTTAAGTTTATTTTATTTGGTTAGTTGAGTTTAAGATTTTATTTAATTTCTTTTAGTTTAATTTTTTTATTTTATTTTATCTCTTGGTTTATGTTTAGGTTTTTATTTTATTTAGATTTAGGTTTTTATTTATTCATTTTTTAGGTTTTATTTAGTTTAGGTTTAGGTTTTTGGTTTTTAAAGTTTAAGGATTAGGGTTTAAGGCTAGTTTAGGGTTTAGGGCTTAAGCTTTAGGGTTTTAGGTTTAGGGTTTAGGGTTTAGGCTTTTAGGGTTTAGAGTTTACGGAATTAGGGTTTATGGTTTATGGTTCAGGGTTATTTAAATAATAAAACTAATAAAACTAATAATAACTAAAAACCTATTAAACTTATAACAAATATAACTGACTAAATAATAAACTAACTAAAAAAATAACTAATCTAAAACTAATAAAAAAACTAATAAACTAATAATAAATAATAACTAACAACTAATAATCTCACTAACTAATAAAACTAAAAACTAATAAAACTAAACAAAACTTAATAAATTATTAAAACCTAATAATAATAATAATTAAATTAAACTAAAAACTAATAAATAACTAAATAATTAAACTAAAAAAAACTAATAACTAAATAATAAAAAATAACTAATAATAATAACTAACTAATAACTAAAAACTAATAATTAAATAACAACTAAACTAAAAACAATAAAATTAAATAATAATTATAATAAGCTAAAACTAATAACCTAATAAACTAATAAACTAAAAACTAATAAAATAATAATAACAAATAACAATAAATAAACTTAGAAACTAAAATAATAACTCAACTAATAAAAAATAATAATAACTAATTTCTAATAATAACTTAAACATAATAACTAGACAAATAAATAAATAACTAATAAAAACTAACTAATAATAAAAATAATAACTAAACTAAAACTAACTAATAAAATAAACTAATAACTAAAAAATAACTAAAATTATTAATAATAATAACTAATAATAACTAAAATAAATAACTAATAATAATAATAATAATAATAACAAAATAATAAAACTTATAATAATAATAAACTAATAACTAAAACTAATAATAAAATTAAATAACTAATAAACTAATAAAATAATAAAACTAATAATTAATAACTAATAAAATAAAACTAATAAATAATAAAAAATAATAATACTAAAACTAATAAAAATGGAACTAATAAATAATAACTAGTAATGACTAATAATAAACTAAAAACTAAACTAAACTAACTAACTAATAAAACTAAAGAACTAATAACTAATAAACTAAAAACTAATAATCAAATAAAAAACTAAACTAACTAATAACTAATAAAATTAATAAAACTAAAAACTAAAATTAATAACTAATAATAACTAATAATAATAAACTAATAATAACATTAACTAATAAACCTAATAACTAGTAAAACTAATAATTAATAAAACTAAAAACTAACCAATAACTTACTAAAAATCACTAATAACTAATAATAAAACTAATAAAACTAACTAAAAACTAATAAACTAAACTAATAACTAAATAAATAATAAAAACTAAATTTATTAAACTAATAATAAAACTAACAAAACTAAGACATAATAATAAAACCTAATAACTAATAATAACTATTAATAAATAACTAAATTAATAATTAATAAAATAAACTAACTAAACTAACTAAACTAACTAAATAAAACTAATAAACCTAAAATTAATAACTAATAGAAGCTAACTAACTAAACTAAATAACTAATAATTAAAACTAATAATAAAAACTAAAAGTAAACTAAAAACAAAATTAAACTAACTAAACAAACTAAACAAACTAAAACTAAACTAGTAAACTAATAAAGTAAATAACTAAACTAATAAAACTAATAAAAAAAACTAAACAAAACTAATAAAACTAACTAACTAATAAAAACTAATATAACCTAATAACCTAGAAAACTAACTAAACTAATTAAAAAACTAAAACTTATTAAGTAGACTTAACTAACTAATAAAATTAAAACCTAATAACTAATAACTAAACCAATAATAAACTAACTAACTAACTAATAACAAAATAAAACTAATAAACATAACTAAAAACTAATAACTAGCTAATAATAAAACTAAACTAATAACTAAAAACTAAACTAAACTAAAAACTAATAACTAAATAACTAAACTAAAAACTAATAATAAACTAAAACTAAAAACTAACTAATAATAAATTAATAAAATTAAAACTAAAAAACTAATAACTAAAATAATAATAATAACTAAACTAAAATCTAAAAACTAATAAACTAATAACTAATAAAACTAACTAAATAACTTAAAAAATAAAACATAAACTAAACTAATAATAAGCTAACTAAACTAATAACTAATTAATAAACTAATAAACTAATAAACTAATAACTAACTAACATACTAATAAACTAATAACTAAACCTAATAACTAATGTTAATAATTAAACTAATAATAACTAATAACTAATAATAACTAAAAACAAAAAAACATGACTAAATAGCTAAAAACTAATAATAAAATTGACAAAACTAATGCACTAATAATAAATAAAAATAGCTAAACTAATAACTAAATAAATAACAAATAAACTAATAATAAACTAACTAACTAATAAAAACTAATAATAAATAACTAAACTAATAACTAACTAATAAACTAAATTAACTTATATATAACTAAATAACTAAACTAATAACTTATAATAACTAATAAAATAACTAATAGTAACTAACTAAAATTAATAATAATAATAAACTAATAACTAATAACTAATAAATAATAATAAAGCTAATAATAATAACTAAATAAAAATGCTAAAAAACTAAACTAAAACTAATAATAACTAAAAATCATTAATAAATAATTAAACTAATAAATAAATAAAAACAAACTAATAATTAAATAAAAATAATAAATAAATAACTAATAAAACTAACTAAAACTAATAAACTAAGAACTAATAATAAAACTAAATAACTAAATTAAAAAAACTAATAACTACTAACTAAATCTAATAAACTAAATAATAATAATAATAACAAAGCTAACTAAACTAATAAAATAACTAAATAACAAATTAATAAAAAATTAATAACTAAAACTAATAAAATAATAACTAATAATAAATAATAATAAAATAAACAAACAAACTAAACTAATAACTAATATAATAATAAAACTAAAAAACTAATAACTAATAATAACTAAAAATAATAATAAATAAACTAATAACTAATAATAACTAATAATTAATAATAACTAATAACTAAACTAAACAAATAACTAATTAATAAGTAATTAAAGCTAATAATAAAATAAACCTAAAAAACTAAACTAAACATAATAAAATAATAAATAATAACTAAAATAATAAACTAATAATAATAACTAATAATAAAACTAATAACTAACTAAAATAATAATAATAGTAATTAATAACAAATAAACTAATAAATAATAACTAATAAATAACTAATAAACTAACTAACTAACTAATAAATAACAACTAATAATAATAAACTAAATAATTAACTAAACTAATAATAACTAACTAATAATAATAATAACTAAACTAAAAAGTAATAAACTAATAACTAATAATAAATAACTAAACTACATAATAACTAAATAAACTAACTAATAAAAACTTAACTAACAAATAATTAATAAAACTAATAAATAACTAAACTAATAACTAATAACTAAAACTAATAATAATAATAATAAACGAATAACTAATAAAATCTAATAACTAATAACTAATAAAATTAACTAAACTAATAAACTAAACTAATAAAATAATAAATAAAAACTAAACTAAATAACTAATAACTAAAATAATAATAATTAATAATAAAATAATAACTAATAATAACTAATAACTAATAACTAAAAACTAAAATAATAAAACTAACTAACTAATAACTAATAACTAAACTAATAATTAAACTAATAACTAATAACTAAAAACTAATAACTAATAACTAATAAATAATAAACTAATAACCTAAATAATAACTAAACTAAATAACTAATAACTAATTAAACTAACTAAAACTAATAATAAAATGATCGACTAATAACTAACTAATAATAACTTATAACTAATAACTAAATAACTAAAATTAATAATAAGCTAATAAGCTAATAACTAACTAATAAAATCTTACCTAAACTAATAACTAATAACTAACTAATAATAAAAACTTAAACTAATAATTAATAATATCTAACTAATAATAAATAAATAAATAGCTGAAAAACTAAACTAATAACTAATAAAAACCTTAAAACTAAACTAATAATAACTAAGTGAACCTAAAACTAATAACTAATATACTAATACCAGCACGTAAGAATAAAGACTAATAACTACGTTAAGCTAATAAAATTAACTAACTAACCAAGATAAAATAAATAATAATAATAATAATAATAACTAACTCAACCAAAACTAATAAACTAAACTAACTACTAACTAACTAAAAACTAATTAACTAATAATAATTTGCTAAACTAAACTAACTAATAATAACTAAAAAGCTAATAACTAAAATAACCTAACCAATAACTAATAATAATAAACTAATAATAATAACTAAAATTAAACTAACTAAATAACTAATAACTAAATAATAATAACAAAACTAAACTAATAACTAATAATAATAAATTCTAATAATTAATAATCTAAAATAATAATAAAATAACTACTAAATAACTTTATAATACTAATTAATAATAATAATAATAATAATAATAATAATAATATAATAATAAAAATAATAACAATAAACTAATTACTAAACTAATATAATCTAAAATAAAAATAAACTAATAAAATAAAACTAAAAACTAATAATAACTAAAATTAATAACTAACTAAAACTAAACTACTAATTAACTAACTAATAATAGAATAACTAAAATCTAAAACTAACTAAAATAAACTAAAACTAAATAAAACTAATAACTAATAATAATAATATAAATACAACTAATAAAAACTAACTAATAATAAATAACTAAATAAAATTAATAAAAACTAATAAAATAAACTAATAAAAATAATAAATAATAATAACTAAAACTGAAACTAAATGGTAATAAACTAATTAACTAATAATATAAATAATAATAATCGATAATATGATAATACATATTAAAATAATAATAAATAACTAAACAAAATAATAAAACTAAATAACTAAATAATAAACTAATAAACTAATAAAATAGTAACTAAACTAATAATTAAACTAAAAACTAACTAATAAACCTAATAATAAATAATAAAACTAAATATAATAAATAATAATAAAAATAATAATAATAATAATAATAATAACTAAACTAACTATAATAATAATAAAATAATAAAAACAATAATAATAATAAAACTATAACTAATAACTAAACTAATAAATAACCATAAAAACTAAAAAACCAAAAAAAACAAATAACTAAACTAAATAACTAATAAAAACTAACTAAAAGTAATTATAATAACTAACTAATAAAACTAAACTAAATAAATAAACTAAGAAACTAATAAATTAATAAACTTATAATGACTAAGAACTAACTAATAACTGACTAATAACTAATAAAAATAAAAAGAATAATAAATAACTAACTAATAATAAAACTAGTAACTAATAAACCTAAAAATAACTATCCTAAAAAGTAACTAATAATAACTAAACTAATAACCAATAAAAACTAAATAAAAAACTAAAAAAACTAATTAATTAATAACTAATAACTAATAAATATTAATAAAAATAACTAACCAATTAAATAATTAGCCTAAAACTGATAATAACTTATAATAAAACTATAATAACTAACTAATAAAGGCTAACTAAAACTAATAACTAATAATAAGTAATAATAACTAATAATAATTAAAATAACTAATAAGTCATAAAAACTAGTAAATTAAAAACTAATAAAACTAATAACTAATAACTAATAACTAATAATTAATAACTAAATAACTAATAAACTAATAATAATAACTAACTAATAAGAAAATAAAACTAATAACTAAAATAACTAATAAACAAAATTAAATAACTAACTAATAATAACAACTAATAATAACTAATAACTAATAAAACTAATAATAACTAATAATAATAAAATAACTAACTAATAAACATAATAACTAATAATAACTAAACTAATAAACTAATAACTAAATAAATAACTTAACTAATAAGCTAAATAACTAAAATTAATAATAAATAAATAACAAATAACAAACAAAATAGTAACTAATAAAATAATTACAAAAACTAACTAACTAATTATAACTAACAACAAAAACCTTGATAACTAATAATAACTAAAAATAACTCATTACTAATGAAAATAAAAAAACTATCTAATAATAAACTAAATAACTAATAACAAAACTAATAAAACTAAACTAAACTAAACTAAATTAAACTAAAACTAATAAACTAATAAAAAAACTAAAAAATAGATAACTAAATAAATAAACTAATAACTAACTAAATAATAAACTTAAAAACTAACTAATAAAACTAACTAAATAAATAACTAAACTAATAACTAATAAAAAAATAAACTAATAACAAATAGCTAACTAATAAAACTAATAATAACTAATAACTAATAATAAATAAATTAAACTAATAATAATAATAGACTAATTAATAAAAAAAAACTAATAACTAATAATAATTAACTAACTAAACTAATAAAACTAATAATTAATAACCAATAAACTAACTAAATAATAATAACTATAAAATAAAATTAATAATAATAATAAAACTAACTAATAATTAATAATAAATAACAAACTAATAAAGTATTAAATAATAATGATAAGTAATAATAAACTAACTAATAATAACTAACTAATAACTAAAAAATAACTAAATAACTAATAACAACTAACTAAGCCTAAAGTAATAACTATAACTAATAACTTACTAACTAACTAATAATAATAAACTAATAAAACTAAGCTGAATTAATAATAATAAACTAAAAACTAATAACTAACAACAAAATAACTAAATAACTAATGATAACTAAATTAATAACTAAACTAATAAACTAATTACCTAAAATAATAACTAATAACTAATAACTAGTAAAATTAATAACTAATAAATAACTAAACTAATAATAGCTAATAACTAAAAACTAAATAACTAACTAATAAAAAATTAAATAACTAAAACTAAATAAATATTAATAAAATAAATAATAAATAATAACTAATAACTAATAAAACTAAAAATTGATAACCTAATAATATTAATAACTAACTAATACTAACTAAATAACAAAACTAAACCTAATAATAAACTTAAAATATAATAAAACTAAAATCAAATAATAATACACTAACTAACTGAAAAAAAAACTAAATATACTAACTAAACAAATAAACTAACTAATAATAACTAATAAATAATAACTAAAAATAAATAATTAAACTAATAAAAACTAACTAACTAATAACTATCTAATAACTAAACTAACTATTAACTAATAAAAAAATTAAAATAAATAATAATAATAATATAAACTAATAAATAATAACTAAAATAACTAATAAACTAATAAAACTAACTAAAATAATAACTAATAAAAACTAACTAAAACTAAAACTAACTAATAAAACTAACTAACTAATAACTAATAACTAATAATGATAACTAAATAAATTAATAACTAACTAATATCTAAACTAATAAAACTAGTAACTAATAATAATAAACTAATAAAACTAATAACTAACTAATAATTAAACCTAAACCTAAACCTAATAATAACTAAAACTAAAAACTAATAACTAATAATTAAATTAATAATTAATAAAATTAATATTAATAATAATAACTACTAACTAACAAAAAATAAATAAACTAACTAACTAAACTAAACTAACTAATAAACTAATAACTCAAACTAATAATAACTATCAAAACATAAAAACTAAATAACTAATAAAACTAAACTAATAATAAATAACAAACTAATAACTAATAATAATAAACTTAATAAACTAATAATTAATAACTAACTAAAAAACCTAACTAATAAAGTAATAAATAATAAACAACAATTTAGCTAATTAACTAATAAAAACTAATAATACGCCTAATAAACTAATAACTAATAATAAACTAATAAACTAATACCTAATAATAATAACTAGATATAATAGCAAAAACTTATAATAATTAAATAATGGCTAATATAACTAAATAATAACTTTAAGCTAATAACTAAAACTAATAAAATTAATACATTAAAAATTAATAACCTAATAATTAAATAATATACTAATAATAATAAAAATAAACAAAACTAACTAACTAATAAACTTACTAATAATAAGTAATAATAATAAACTAAATAACTAAACTAATAACTAATAACTAATAACTAAATAACTAAACTAAACTAATAAGTGATAAAACTAACAAAACTAACTATTAATAAAACCTAAGAAACTAATAAACTAAAACTACTATTAATAATAATAATAACTAAATAACTAATAAACTAATAACTAATAAATAAACCTATATAACTAACTAATAACTAAGTAAACTAACTCATAATAACTAAACTAATAATAATAACTAATAACTATTAACTAAACTAATAAAATAACTAATAAATCTAAAATAATCTAAAATAATAAATAAAATAACTAACTAACTAATAAACTAGAAGATAAATTAATAACTAATAATAACTAATAATATCTAAATATTAAAAATAATAAAAAAACTAAATAAAAACTAAAATAAATAATAATAAACAAAATAAAACTAAATAACTAAACTAACTAAAAACCTAATAAAAAATAACTAAATAAACTAACAAACTAACTAATAAATAACTAACTAATAAAAACCTAATAAAATTAATAAACTAATAAACTTAATAGTAAAACTAATAACTAAGTAAATAACTAATAAAACTAATTAATAACTAATTAATAACTAATAACTAATAACTAACTAATAGCTAAATAATCAAATAACTAAAACTAAAACTAATAACTAAATAACTAACTAAAATAAAAATTAAAAACTAACTAATAAAAACATAAAACTAAATAACTAACTAAAATAACTATACTAAATGACTTATATAACTAACAAATAATAATAAATTAATCAAAATTAATAATTAATAATAAAATTAAAAACTAACTAATAATAATAACTAATAACTAATAATAATAATTAAAACATAAAACTAATAAAACTAATAAAAAATAACTAATAATAAAACTAACTAAACTTACTAAACTAATAATAAAACTAATAATAACCTAATAATAACTAATAAAAACTAATAACTAACTAAATAAACTAATAACTAAAATTAATAATAATAACAAGAATAACTAAAACTAAACTAATTAAAAACTAATAAACTAAATAAATAAAACCAAATAAAAAACTAAAAAAACTAATAATAAACATAATAAAACTAAAAAACTAAAAACTAATAATAAACTAAAAAACTAACTAATAAACTAACTAATAAAACAACTAACTAATAAAAGAAATAAAAAATAAATAAACTAATAAATAACTAATAACTAATAATAACTAATAAAAAACTAAAAATACTAATAAACATAAACAATAATATAATAACTAATATATTAATAATACTAAAAAATACTAATAACTAATAATAATAATAATAATAATAATAAAATAAAACTATCTAAATAAACTAAATAAACTAAACTAGCTAATAAACTAATAACTAAATCTAACTAAAAACTAAAAATCTAATAATAAAAACTAAATAACTAAACTAAACTAACAAATATACTAAACTAATAAACTAAATAACTACTAAACTAAACTAATAAACAAAAAACTAACTAACTAATAACTAATAATAACCAACTAATAATAACTAAACAGAATAACTAATTAAAAATAACTAATAACTATTAAAATAATAACTAAACTAACTAACTAATAATAAAAAAATTAAAACTAATAATAAATAACTAACTAAATTAAAACTAACTAACTAATAATAACTAATCTAATAACTAAACTAATAATGAATAACTAACTAATAAACTAAATTAAAAAACTAATAATAATAACTTAAAACTAATAACTAATAAAACTAATTAAAATAATTAACTAACTAACTAATAATAAATAATAAAAGTAAATAAACTAATAATTAATAATAATAATAATAACTAATAAAACTAACTAGCTAATAATAAATAAACCTTACAATAATAAACTAATAAATAAATAAATAAATAATAAAACTAATATAACTAACTAATAAATAATAACTAATAACTAAACACAATAATAAACTAACTAAACTAATAACTAAACTAGATAACTAACTAATAAAATAAAACTAACTAACTAAACTAAAACCTAACTAATAAACTTATAACATAAACTAAATAAAAAATGAAAACTTAATAATAAAAACTAAATAACTAAACTAAAAAAAAATTAAACTAAATTAATAAACTAAATAACTAATAAACTAAAACTAATAAACTAAAACTAATAACTAATAATAAATAACTAATAATAATTAAACTAAATAACAAATGAATAATAGCTAATAACTAATAATTAATAAACTAGTAACTAAACTAACTAAGTAATAATGAAAAAATAAAAAACTAATAATAAATAACTAACTAAATTAAAACTAACTAACTAATAATAACTAAACTAATAACTAATAATGAACTAATAAAAAAACTAAAAAAACTAATAATAATAACTATAAAGTAATAACTAATAAAACTAAATAGAAGAACTAATTAGTTAACTAATAATAAATAATAAAAGAGAATAAACTAATAACTAATAATAATAATAATAATAATAATAAAATAATTAATAAAAACTAAAAAACTAACTAATAACTAAAACTAACTAATCCTAAATAATAACTAAACTAATAACTGACTAATAACTAACTATAAACTAATAACTGATAACTAAACTAATAAACTAATAACAAACTAATAACTAACTAATAATAACTAACTAACTAGTAACTAATAAACTTAATAATAATAAAATAATAAATAAATAATAAAAACTAATAAAAATTAACTAATAAATACTAAGTAATAACTAAAACTAATAACTAAACAAAATAACTAGCTAACTAATAACTGATAAAATAACTAACTAAACTAATAAAAAATAACTAAACTAGTAAAACTAATAACTAAAAAATAAACCTAATAATAAAATAAACTAAATAACTAATAAACTTAATAGCTAAAATAATAAAAATAACTAAATAACTAAACAAATAACTAATAACAAAAATTAATAAATAATAATAGCTAAAAAACTAACTAAACTAATAAATAATAACTAATAATAAATAGATAAATAATAATAACTAAATAATAACTAATAATAAACTAATAAACTAATAATAATAACTAATAACTAACTAACTAATAAATAACTTATAAAACTAAAAAGTAATAACTAAAAAAACTAATAATAACTAAATAATAACTAAATAACTAACTAACTAATAATAACAAAACTAACTAACTAATAACTAATGACTAAACTAATAAAACCTAAAAAAGTAATAACTAAAATTAACTAAAATTAAAATAATAACTAACTAACAAATAATAATAATAAAGTAATAACTAACTAATAACTAATAATAAAAAACAACCTAATAAAATAATAATAATAATAATGGTAAAATAATAAAACTAATAACTATACTAAGTAAAATAAAATAATAAATAATAAAACTAAATAACTAAACTAATAAAATAAAGCTAATGAATTGATAATAATATAATAAAACTAATAAAACTAATAACTAAAACCTAATAACTTAAACTAATAACTAAAAATTAATAAATTATACTAATAAACTAAAACTAATAAATAAATTAATAACTAATAAACTAAAATAATAAACTAAATAAATAATAATAAATAACTAAATAACTAATTAATAATAAAAATATAAAACTAATAACTAAATAACTAAACTAAAATTAATAACTAAGAAAATAACCAAACTAATAATAATAACTAACTAGTAATAAAATCTAATAAAAATTAATAACTTTACTAATAATAACTAATAAACTAAAAACTAATAATAACTAAAAATAATAAAATAAAAATTAATACAAATAACTAATAAAATTAATAAACTAATAATTAAACAAAACTAACTAACTAAACTAATAAAACTAATAAAAACTAACTAACTAATTAAGTAATAATAATAAATAAACTAACTAATTAAACTAATAAATAATAAACTAATAAAACTAACTAATAACTAATAACCAACTAATAACTGAATAATAAAATAACAAAAACTAAAACTAATAACTAAATAACTAACTAAACTAACAAACTAAATAAAATTAAAATAACTAATAACTAATAAATAGCTAACAAAACTAACTAATAATAAACTAATAAACTAACAAACTAAAAAAAACTAAAAAACTAATAAATAAATAAAACTAATTAAACTAATAACTAAAGCGACAAACTAATAATACTAACTAAAACTAAGCTAATACTAATATAATATAATTAGTTTAGTTATTAGTTTTATTAGTTTATTATTATTTGTTAATAGTTTTATTAGTTTAGTTATTAATTAGTTATTAGTTTAGTTATTTATTTAATTATTATTATTATTATTAGTTATTAGTTATTAATTAGTTTTAATTTTAGTTAGTTTTTATTAGTTATTAGTTTAGATAGTTTTATTAGTTTATTAGTTATTTTAGTTATTATTTATTAATTATTTAGTTTATTAGTTTTTTTATTTTTTATTATTAGTTATTAGTTTATTATTAAGTTATTTGTTAGTTATTAGTTAGTTTATTTTTTATAGTTTAGTTATTTTTTATTTATTAGTTATTATTAGTTAGTTTATTAGTTTAGTTAGTTTATTTGGTTTTTATTAGTGTATTAGTTTATTAGTTTACTTTTATTAGTTAGTTAATTTATTATTATTTAGTTTTAGTTTAATTATTTTTAGTTTTTTATTAAGCTTAGTATAGTTATTTAGTTATTATTAATTAGTTACTAATATTATTAGGTTATTAGTTTTTAGTTTTATTAGTTACTAATTATTATTTATTATTAGCTTTATTATTAGTTTATTAGTTTTTATTTTTTTTAGTGATTTAGGTTTTTATTAATTAGTTATTTAGTTTTATTGTTATTATTATTACTTTTTTTAGTTATGGTTTGGTTGGTTAGTTTTTATTAGTTATTCATTATTAGTTTAGGTTATCAGTTTATTAGTTTAGTTATTATTAGTTATTTAGTTATTAGTTATTAGCTATTAGTTATTAGTTTATTATTATTAGTTATTATTAGTTATAGTTATTAGTTTAGCTTTAGTTAGTTATTATTAATTAGTTAGTTATTATTTGGTTATTAGTTAGTTATTTTTAGTTAGTTTATTATTAGTTATTATTATGTTATTAATTTATTAGTTAGTTATTAGTTTTATTAGTTTAGTTAGTTATTATTATTAGTTATTAGTTTAGATTTTTTATTAGTTAAATTATTATTATTATTAGTTTACTTTATTTATTATTAGTTATTAGTTTTTAGTTAGTTTTTATTTATTATTAGTTATTATTAGTTATTTATTTATTTATTATTGGTTTTATTAGTAAGTTATTAATTATTAGTTTATTTTTTACTATTAGTTACTAGTTTAGTTAATTATTAGTTTAGTTATTATTAGCTATTTATTAGTTATTAGTTAGTTATTTAGTTATTTAGTTTTGTTAGTTAGCTTTTTAGTTTATTATTAGTTGTTAGTTTTTATTATTTAGTTAGTTATTAGTTTATTTGTTTAGTTATTTATTTTTTAGTTTATATATTAGTTTATCAGTTTTAGTTATTAGTTATTAGTTTAGTTTATTTCTTTAGTTATTAGTAATTTATTTAAGTTATAGTTATTTAATTGATTAGTTTAGTTATTTATTTAGTTATTAGTTTATTAGTTAATTAGTTAGTTATTTTGTTATTATTATTAGTTATTATTACTAGTTAGTTATTTAGTTTAGTTTATTAGTTATTTTATTTATTAGTTTTATTACTAGTTAGTTATTATTATTAGTTTATTAGTTTTTTAGTTATGAATTATTAGTTATTAGTTATTATTAGTTATTAGTTTATAAGTTTTTATTGGTCATTAGTTATTTTAGTTATTATTAGTAATTATTAGTTATTACTAGTTATTAATTTTAGTTAGTTTTTAGTAGTTAGTTATTATAGTATTTATTATTAGTTATTCTTAGTTTTAGGTTAGTTATTTAGTTAGTTAGTTTTAATTAATTTAGTTAGCTTTTTTAGTTATTATTATTATTAGTTAGTTTAGTTAATTTTAGTTTTAGTTATTATTAGTTTTTAGCTATTATTATTAGGTTTAACTTTTTTATTATTTTATTAGTTAGTTATTAGTTTAGTTATTCATTTAGGTTTATTAGTTAGGTTTTTTAGTTAGCTAGTTATTAGTTAGTTTATTTTATTAGTTTAGTTATTAGTTAGTTATTATTTCTTATTATTAGTCATTAGTTTATTAGTTTATGAATTTAGTTTTTATTATTACTTTATTTAGTTTTATAGTTTTATTAGTTTAGTTAGTTTTAGTTTATTAGTTATTAGTTTATTAGCTAGTTATTTATTTTAGTTATTATTTATTTTAGTTTTATTAGTTTATTATTAGTTTATAGTTTAGTTATTTTATTAGTTATTATTATGAGTTAGTTTTAGTTATTATTAATTAGTTTTATTTATTATTCATTTAGTTATTTTATTAGATTATTAGTTATTAGTTATTTTATTATCAGATTTAGTTAGTTTTTATTATTAGTTATTACTATTAGTTTATTAATTTCAGTTATTAGGTTTATTAGTTTAGTTATTAGTTATTTAGTTATTATGATTATTAGTTTAGTTTTATTATTAGTTATTAAGTTAATTAGTTTTAGTTTAGTTTAGTTTTTAGTTTATAATTTTATTAGCTAATTAATTAGTTATTAGTATATAATTAGGTATATTTAGTTATTAGTTTTAATTTTAGTTTATTTTATTTAGTTTTATTTATTTTATTTAGTTATTAGTTATTAGTTAGTTTTTAGTCTATTAGTTTTATTAATTTTTTAGTTTATTATTATTAGTTTTATTTTTATTAGTTAGTTGGTTATTATTATTAGTTTATTAGTTTTAGTTTTATTACTATTAGTTAGTTTAGTTAGTTAATTATTACTTTAGTTTATTATTATTATTATTAGTTTGTTTTTTAGTTTTATTATTTTATTAGTTAGTTAGTTTTAGGTTTTAGTTTAGTTTTTATTAGTTTACTAATTAGTTATTACTTATTAGTAATTTAGTTTTGTTTTTCATTAGGTTATTATTATTTTTATTAGTTTAGTTAGTTATTTTAGTTTTATTAGTTATTAGTATTTTTTAGTTTATTAGTTTGTTTTTTGTTTATCAGTTAGTTATTAGTTTTAGTTTAGTTATTAGTTATTAATTTATTAGTTTTATTAGTTAGTTAGTTTATTAGTTTTAGTTTAGTTATTTGTTTGTTATTTTATTCAGTTTATTACATTTAGTTAGTTAGTTTAGTTACTTTTATTAATTATTATTAGTTAGTTATTAGTTTATTAGTTTATTAGTTATTATTATTATAGTTATTATTATTATTATTATTATTATTATTATTAGTTTATTAGTTTATTTATTAGTTACTTATTAGTTAGTTATTAGTTTTAGTTTATTAGTTTATGTTGTTTAGTTATTAGTTTAGTTAGTTTTTTTGGTTTATTATTTTTAGTTAGTTTTTTCATTTATTAGTTATTAGTTTAGTTTTTATTAGTTTTATTAGTTTAATAAGTTTTAGTTATTTTATTTCTTTAGTTGTAGTTATTATTAGATATTAGTTTAGTTATTATTATTATTAGTTATTAGTTTTAGTTAGTTGTTAGTTATTATTAGTTAGTTAGTTTATTATTAGTTATTAGTTATTATTAGCTATTATTTAGTTTAAGTAAATTATATTAGTTTATTAGTTAGTTAGTTTTAAGGTTTAGTTTTATTAATTTATTAGTTTTGTTATTTAGTTATTTAGTTTTATTAGTTTATTAGTTTGTATTAGTTATTAGTTTTAGCTATTAGTTATTATTAATTAGTTAGTTAGTTATTTATTATTAGGTTAGTTTTTATTAGTTATTAGTTATTTATTTAGTTATTATTATTAGTTTAGTTAGTTAGTTATTATTTTAGTTTTAGTTATTAGTTTTTTTTAAGTTTTATTAGTTTAGTTAATAGTCATTAGTTAGTTAGTTTAGTTATTTTTTATTTTGATTATTGGTTTAGTTATTAGTTATTAATAATTAGTTAGTTATTATTAGTTTTAGAATATTAATTATTAGTTTTATAATTAGTTAGGCTATTAGTTAGTTATTATTTAGTTATTATTAATTTTATTTAGTGATTAGTTATTTGTTTTATAAGTTATTTATTTGTTAGTTAGTTATTAGTCTTATTATTAGTTTATGAGTTTATTATTAGTTAATATTTTGTAATTATTATTTATTAGTTTATTATTAGTTATTAGTTATTTGTTTAGGTAGTTTTTTAGTTATTATTATTTATTAGTTTTTTTATTAGTTGTTAGTTTAGTTATTTAGTTAATTTTATTAGTTTAGTTATTTAGTTTATTAGTTATTTAGTTAGTTTTATTAGTTTTATTTTTTTAGTTATTAGTTTTTAATTAGTTATTAGTTTTACTAGTTTAGTTATTTATTATTAGTTTAGTTAGCTATTTTATTAGTTATTAGTTAGTAAGCTATTTAGTTCAATTAGTTTATTAGTTAGTTTAGTTATTAATTTTAGTTGTTTGTTATTATTTGTTAGTTAGTTTTTATTAATTTTATTATTTATTATTTATTTATTAGCTTATCATTATTAGGTTTATTAGTTTTTAGTTAGTTAATTATTATTAGTTAGTTATTAGTTTATTATTAGTTTATTAGTTTAGTTACTAGTTATTAGTTATTAGTTTTCATTAGTTAGTTATTAGTTAGTTATTAGTTTAGTTAGTTTTATTAGTTATTATTATTATTAGTTATTAGTTATTTATTTTTATTATTTATTGTTAGTTAGGCATTTTATTTATTTTTATTAGTTATTATTTTTTAATTATTATTATTATTTGTTTAGTTTAATTTATTAGTTATTAGTTTATTTATTAGTTTAGTTATTATTAGTTAGTTATTTATTATTCATTTTTAGTTTTTTATTATTATTTCATTAGTTTATTTATTAGTTTATTAGTTGTTAGTTATTATAAGTTAGTTATTTAGTTAGTTATTATTAGTTGTTA
Organism: Cymbidium sinense; assembly: GCA_021442155.1. NCBI lineage: Eukaryota > Viridiplantae > Streptophyta > Magnoliopsida > Asparagales > Orchidaceae > Cymbidium > Cymbidium sinense. Next base: position 7,898 of record JAKCPB010000539.1, on the reverse strand, counting down.
GTTAGTTTTTAGTTTAGTTTAGTTTTTTAGTTTAGTTTATTATTAGTTATTATAAGTTATTAGTTAGTTATTATTTAATAATTTTGTTATTCATTAGTTTTATTAATTTTTTAGTTATTAATTAGTAGTTATTATTAGTTAATGTAGTTTACTTATTAGTTATTATTATTAGTATATTAATTTAGAGATTAGTTTTATTAGTTTTATTAATTATTAATTTAGTTTTAGTTTTTAGTTATTATTATTTAGTTATTATTTATTATTAGTTAGTTATTATTAGTTATTAGTTAGTTATTATTAGTTATTATTAATTATTAGGTTAAGTTATTAGGTTCATTTAGTTAGTTCTCTTAGTTATTAGTTTAGTTAGTTTTTTGGTTTATTAAGTTTTATTTTTTAGTTAGTTATTAATTATTAGTTAGTTATAATTAATTTTAAGTTTATTATTAGTTATTATTATTAATTATTAGTTTTAGTTTTTATTTTTTTTATTTTTATTTAGTTATTTGTTTTATTATTAGTTTAGTTGTTTAGTTATTATTTAATTAGTTATTATTTAGTTATTTTATCTTTAGTTTAGTTATTTAGTTTTATTATTTTTATTTTATTATTATTATTAGTTATTAGTTATTAGTTTTTATTATTAGTTATTATATTAGTTATTAGTTATTAGGTTTTATTAGTTATTTATTAGTTTTATTAGTTTTATTAGGTTTTCTTAATTATTATTAGTTTTATTAGTCTATTAGTTTATTATTAGTTTAGTTATTATTAATTTATTAGTTTAGTTATTAGATAGGTTTATTAATTACTAGTTTATTTAATTTTATTAGTTATTAGTTTAGTTTTTAATTTTTTATTAGTTATTAGCTATTTAGTTTATCACTTTATTTTAGTTACTTTTATTTATTTATAGTTAGTTATTAGTTATTATTAGTTTTATTAGTTATTAGGTTTAGTTTTTAGTTTACTTATTAGGTTATTATTAGTTATTATTTATTAGTTTTATTAGTTTTTTTTAGTTTATTAGTTTATTTAGTTTTAGTTATTAGTTAGTTATTAGTTTAGTTATTATTTAGTTTTTTAAGTTTTAGTTTAGTTATTTGTTATTAGTTTGTTTAGTTTTATTATTAGTTATTAATTAGTTTAGTTTTTTTATTTTAGTTATTAGTTATTAGTTTATTAGTTTATTAGTTTAATTGTTTAGTTTTATTAGTTAGTTTATTAGTTTAGTTTTATTAGTTTGTTAGTTTTTAGTTTTATTAGTTATTAGTCTAGATATTTATTTAGTTATTAGTTAGTTTATTATTAGTTTAGCTATTTAATTGTTATAATTTTATTAGTTATTTATTATTTAGTTTAATTATTAGTTTAGTTATTAGTTTTTTATTTATTAGTTAGTTATTTAATTTGTTTTAGTTTTTAGTTATTAGTTTTATTAGCTAGTTATTATTATTAGTTTTAGTTATTAGTTATTTTAGTTTTATTAGTTTAGTTTGTTAGTTATTAGTTTAGTTTTTTTATTATTAGTTAGTTGGTTTTATTAGTTTAATTATTTAGTTTTATTTTCATTAGTTTAGTTATTAGTTTTATTGGTTTTTATTATTTATTAATAGTTAGTTTATTAGTTAATTATTATTCTAGTTTTATTATTAGTTATTAGGTTTTTATTAGTTAATTATTAGTTTTATTAGTTTAGTTTATTAATTTTTAATTATTAGTTAGTTTTATTAGTTATTCTTATTATTATTATTATTAGTTAGCTAGTTAGGTTTATTATTTTTATTATTTTAGTTTATTAGTTATTATTAGCTATTTTTAATTTTATTTTATTTATTCGTTATTAGTTATTAGTTTTATTAATTTATTAGTTACTAGCTAGTTTTTTTATTATTATTAGTTAGTTAGTTTTATTATTCATTTTAGTTAATTTTTAGTTAGTTATTTGTTTAGTTATTATTAGTTATTAGTTTATTAATTTATTAGGTTTAGTTATTATATTTTAAGTTAGTTAGTTAGTAATTAGTTTTAGGTCTGTTTATTATTATTTAGTTAGTTTTTATTTATTATCAGTGTATTAGTTTTAGTTTAGTTATTATTAGTTATTATTAGTGTTAGTTATTTAATTTAGTTATAATTTATTATTAGTTATTAATTTAGTTATTAGTTTTGCTTCATTTTGTTATTTGTTAGTTATTAGTTAGTTTATTAGTTATTTTTTAATTATTAGTTATTAGTTTTTATTAGTTATTAGTTATTAGTTTTTTTAGTTTGTTATTATTAGTTTTTTAGTTATTTGTTATTAGTTATTATTTATTAGTTTTTTTATTATTTAGTTAGATATTAGTTTTTAGTTATTATTAATTTAGTTTATATTAGTTTAGTTATTATTAGTTTAGTTATTTAGTTTAATTATTAGTTTAGTTTATAGTTATTATTAGGTTTAGGTTTTTAGTTATTAGGTTATTAAGCTTAGTATAGTTATTAGTTTAGTTGGTTTTATAAGTTATTATTATTAGATTTATTATTAGTTTTTTATTAGTTATTTGTTTTAGTTATTAGTTAGTTATTATTAGTTATTAGTTTAATTATTTTTATTATTAGTTATTAGTTATTAATTATTTATTATTATTAGTATATTAGTTGATTAGGTTTAGTTTTATTTTTTGTTTTTTACTTTTATTATTTATTAGTTTTTTCTTTTTATTATTTAGTTTATTTATTAGTTTAGTTATTAGTTTTTAGCTAGTTAGTTTATTATTATTAATTTTTTGCTTAGGTTTAGTTATTATTTATTTGTTCATTAGTTTAGTTTATTAGTTTTTAGTTTTTTGATTTATTAGTTATTAGCTTTAATTATTAGTTAGTTTTTAGTTTTATTATTAGTTTATTAGTTAGTTATTAAGTTTGTTTTAGTTAGTTTAGTTCATTTATTATTTTTAGTTTATTATTATTTCTTATTATTAATTTAGTTATTAGTTTTATTATTAGGTTTATTATTTTTAATTTTAGGTTTAGATATTAATTGTTAGTTTTATTAGGTTTTGATTTAGTTATTATTAGTTCTTAGTTTATTTAGTTTTATTAGTTATTTAGTCAAGTTTTATTAATTAGCTATTAGTTTTATTTAGTAGTTAGTTTTAGTTAGTTATTAGTTAGTTTATTAGTTTTTATTAGTTAGTTAGTTATTATTAGATATTAATTTTTATTAGTTTAGTTATTTATTAGTTAGTTTTATTAGTTTCTTAATTATTATTTTTTATTATTTAGTTTAGTTCATTATAATATTAGTTTTTATTAGTTTAGTTATTTATTATTAGTTATTTATTTAGTAGTTTTATTAGTTATTAGTTAGTAATAGTTATTATTAGTTATTAGTTTTAGTTTAGTTTTTAGGTTTTTAGCTAGTTATTAGTTTAATTTATTTTAGTTTAGTTTATTTTAGTTAGTTATTAGTTTGTTATTAGTTTAGTTATTTAGTTTAGATAGTTATTAGTTTAGGTTTTATTAATTATTATTAGTTAGTTTAGTGTATTAGTTTTTAGTTATTAGTTTCTTAGTTTAGTTTTATTAGTTATTAGCTTTAGTTAGTTAATTGTTAGTTATTATTATTAGTTATTATTAGTTTTTAGTTTATTATGTTATTATTAGTTATTATTAGGTTTAGTTTATTAGTTTTTTATTATTAGTTTTGTTAGTTTATGTTTAGTTATTAGTTTAGTTATTTATTAGTTTTATTAGTTTTATTAGTTTTATTATTAGTTATTAGGTTATTAGTTTTTATTAGTTAGTTATTAGTCATTATTAGCTATAAGTTATTATTATTAGTTATTAGTTAGTTTTATTAGTTATTAGTTTACTTTAGTAGTTTAGTTATTTAGTTTTTTATTTTGTTTTTTTGTTTTTAATTATTATTAGTTTTAGTTTATTAGTTTTTAATTGTTTTTAGTTTGTTTAGGTTATTATTAGTTTAGTTTATTTGTTATTTTATTAGTTAGTTATTAGTATAGTTACTAGTTCAGGTTTATTAGTTAGGTTTTTTAGTTAGCTAGTTATTAGTTAGTTTGTTTTATTTGTTTAGTTATTATTAGTCTTTAGTTTATTAGTTTATTAGTTTACTTTTTTTAGTTTATTTAGCTTATTAGTTTTTTTAGTTTTGTAGTTTTATTTGTTTAGTTAGTTTTAGTTTATTAGTTATTGGTTTATTAGTTAGTTATTTAGTTTTAGTTATTATTTATTTTAGTTTTATTAGTTATTAGTTATTAGTTTATTATTTTATTAGTTATTATTATTAGTTTATTAGTTTAGTTATTATGATTAGTTAGTTTTTTATTCATTATTAGTTAGTTACTTAGCTTTAGTTATTATTAGTTTGTTTTGTTAATTATTAGTTTAGTTATTTTATTATTTTTTAGTTATTAGTTATTTTATTATTAGTGTTAGTTACTTTTTATTATTGATTATTATTATTAATTTATTAGTTTTAGTTATTAGGTTTTTTATATTAGTTAGTTAGTTATTTGGTTATTATTATTATTATTTTAGTTTTATTATTAGTTATTAGGTTAATTAGTTTTAGTTTAGTTTATTAGTTTACTAGTTTATTAGTTATTTAGTTATTAGTTTATTATTAGTTTTATTTAGTTATTAGTTTTAGTTTTAGTTCATTTTAGTTAGTTTTATTAGTTTTATTTAGTTATTAGTTAGTTTTTACTTTATTAGTTTTATTAGTTTTTTAGTTTATTATTATTAGTTTTATTTTTATTAGTTAGTTAGTTATTATTATTAGTTAGTTTAGTTAATTAGTTATTAGTTTAGTTTATTATTATTATTGTTTTTTAGTTTTACTAGTTTATTAGTTAGTTAGTTTTAGTTTTCAGTTTTGTTTTTATTAGTTTAGTTATTAGTTATTAGTTAGTTATTATTAGTTATTAATTATTATTAGTTTACTTTAGTTATTTATTAGGTTATTATTAATTTTATTAGTTTAGTTAGTTGTGTTAGTTTTATTAGTTTATTAGTTAGTTATTAGTTTAGGTTTAGTTATTAGTTATTAGTTTATTAGTTTTATTTATTTTATTAGTTATTTAGTTTATTATTTTATTTGGTTTATTTGTTTTAGTTAGTTAGTTTAGTTAGTTTTATTAGTTATTATTAGTTAGTTATTAGTTTATTAGTTTATTAGATTATTAGTTATTATTATTATTATTATTATTATTATTATTATTAGTTAGTTGGTTAGTTTATTAGTTAGTTATTAGTTAATTATTAGATTTAGTTATTATTAGTTTTAGTTTAATAGTTAGTTTAGTTAGTTAGTTAGTAATTAGTTAGTAATTAGTTAGTTAGTTTAGTTAGTTATTATTTAGTTATTATTAGTTATTAGTTATTAGTTTTATTAGTTTAGTTTATTAATTATTAGGTTTTGGGTTTTAATTATTTATTATTAGTTAGTTATTTAGTTATTAGTTTATTAGTTAGTTTAGTTATTAGTTTAGTTATTATTATTATTCATTATTTTAGTTATTATTTAGTTATTAGTTTATTAGTTTTATTAGCTTTTAGTTTAGTTGGCATATTAGTTAATTTAGTTTATAGGTTTATCAGAAATTAATTATTAATTATTATTTTAGTTAATTATTAATTTTATTATTATTATTATTAGTTATGTTATTATTATTAGTTTTAGTTATTAGTTTTATTATTATTTTTTAGTTATAGTTATTATGTTTAGTTATTAGTTTAGTTTTTTATTAATTATTAGTTTAGTTTTATTATTAGTTTTTTAGTTAGTTAGTTAGTGTTAGTTTAGTTATTAGATTTAGTTTTATTTATTAGTTAGTTATTAGATTTCTATTAGTTTTTTATTTATTAGTTATTAGTTTTTAGTTAGGTTATTATTAGTTTTTTTTAGTTTAGTTTTTATTTTTAGTTTTATTAGTTAGTTTTATGTTTATTAGTTTAGTTATTTAGTTTATTATTGTTAGTTTTTAGTATATTAGTTGTTATTAGTTATTATTAGTTTATTAGTTTATTAGTTTTATTAGGTTTAGGTTTTAGTTAGTTATTAGTTTTAGTTATTATTTAGTTATTAGTTATTAGTTTAGTTTTTAGTCATTATTATTAGTTAGTTATTATTAGTTTTTGGTATTAGTTTAGCTTTATTATTAATAGCTAGTTAGTTAATCATTTATTAGTTATCAGTTTATTAGTTTAGTTATTATTAGTTAATTTTGATTAATTAGTTTATTTATTAGTTTTGTTAGTTTAGATTATTTGTTTTTACTAGTTTTTATTAGTTTTTATTAGTTTTTAGTTATTAGTTTAGTTAGATTTATTAGTTATTATTTATTATTAATAGTTAGTTTAGTTATTAGTTTTATTGGTTAGTTCGTTTGGGTTTAGTTAGTTATTAGTTTTTTACTTTAGTTTAGTTTTTATTAGCTAGTTAGTTAGGTTGTTAGTTAGTTATTAGTTAGTTAGTTTATTAGTTTAGTTATTAGGTATTAGTTAGTTTATTAGTTTTAGTTATTGTAGTTATTAGTTGAGTTTTTAGTTATTAGTTATTTATGTTTAGTTAGTTATTAGTTTAGTTTAGTTAGTTTTTTTAGTTTAGTTTTTTAATTAGTTTATTTAGTTTTAGTTATTATTATTTAGTTATTAGTTTATTAGTTTTATTAGTTTAGTTTTAATTAGTTTTATTAGTTTTAGTTTTTATGTTTTATTTAGTTTTATTAGTTAGTTATTATTTGGTTATTATTATTAGATTATTAGTTAGTTAATTTTATTAGTTAGTTAGTTTAGTTATTATTTAGGTTTTATTATTAGTTATTTAGTTATTATTAGTTTAATTTTAGTTATTATTAGTTATTATTAGTTTTTAGTTTATTAGGTTTATTATTTTGTTTATGTTTTAGTTTTTAGGTTTTATTATTTATTAGTTATTAGTTTAGTTATTATTATTAGTTTTAGTTTAGTTATTATTAGTTATTTAGTTTAGTTAGTTATTATTAGTTATTAGTTATTTATTAGTTATTAGTTTTAGTTAGTTTATTAGTTTATTAGTTAGGTTTTATTAGTTATGCATTATTTAATAGTTTATTATTATTTTTAGTTATTTTATTAGTTATTAGGTTTAGTTATTACGTTTATTAATTTATTAGTTTTACTAGTTATTATTATTAGTTATTAGTTATAAGTTTTAGCTTTTAGTTTACTAGATTTATTTAGTTATTATTAGTTAGTTTTTAGTTTAGTTATTAGTTTTAGTTTTAAGTTTTTATTATTTAGTTTTTATTTATTAGTTAGTTAGATAGTTTATTATTATTAGTTTTATTAGTTATTAGTTTAGTTATTAAATTTTGTAGTTCGTTTGGGTTTAGTTAGTTATTAGTTTTTTACTTTAGTTTAGTTTTTATTAGCTAGTTAGTTAGGTTGTTAGTTAGTTATTAGTTAGTTAGTTTATTAGTTTAGTTATTAGGTATTAGTTAGTTTATTAGTTTTAGTTATTGTAGTTATTAGTTGAGTTTTTAGTTATTAGTTATTTATGTTTAGTTAGTTATTAGTTTAGTTTAGTTAGTTTTTTAGTTTAGTTTTTTAATTAGTTTATTTAGTTTTAGTTATTATTATTTAGTTATTAGTTTATTAGTTTTTTATTAGTTTAGATTTAATTAGTTTTATTAGTTTTAGTTTTTTAGTTTTATTTAGTTTTTATTAGTTAGTTATTTATTATTATTAGTTTTTTATTAGATAATTATTAGTTAGTTAATTTTATTAATTAGTTAGTTTAGTTATTATTTAAGTTTTATTATTAGTTATTTAGTTATTATTAGTTTAATTTTAGTTATTATTAGTTATTATTAGTTTTTAGTTTATTAGGTTTATTTTTTTGTTTATGT
>JAKCPB010000538.1:0-111978 GCA_021442155.1 Cymbidium sinense | reverse complement strand
CCTAAAAATAAAAAGAAAATAAAAAATAAATAAACCTAAACCTAAACCTAAATAAACTAAATAAATAAAAAACCTAAACCTAAACTAAACTAAATAAAAAAAAACCTAAATAAAATAAACCTAAAATAAACCTAAACCTCCTAATCCTAAACCTAAACTAAATAAACCTAAACCTAACTAAATAAACTAAACCTAAACTAAATAAACCTAAACCTAAACCAAAAACCTAAAACCTAAAATAAAAAACCCAAAACCTAAGTTAAAATAATAAAATAAAACCTAAGCTTAAACCTAAAACTAAAAAAAACCTAAACCTAAAAAATTAAAATAAAAATAAAACTCAACTAAAAAATAAAACTAAACCTAAATAAAAAAATAAACCTAAAAACAAAACCTAAACTAAAACCAAAATGTAAACCTAAAAAATAAATAAAAATCTAAACCTAAACCTAAAAATAAAAAAAATAAAAACTTAAAAAATAAAATAAAAATAAAACTAAACTAAAAATTTAATCTAAACATAAACCTAAACCCAAAAAAAACTAAAATAAAAAACCTAAACTAAAATAAATAAACCTAAAATAAATATACTAAACTAAATAAAAATAAAAAATAAGCCTAAATAAAAATAAAAAATAAAATAAACTAAAATATATAAAAGATAAACTAAATAAACCTAAACCTACCAGTTTACTTAAAAATAACCCTAAATCCAAAATCCTAAACCCAAAACCCTAAACCCTAAAAAAAAAGCTAACCCTAAACCTTAAAAAACCATAAACCCAAAACTCTAAACCCTAAACCTCAAACCATAATCATAACCCTAAAACTAAAACCCCAAAGATAAACCTCCTAAACCTAATCCTTAAACACTAAACCTTAAACCCTAAATGCTAAACCCTAAACCCTAAACCCTTACCCTAAACCGTAAACCATAAACCCCAAATCCTAAACCCTAAATCCCAAACTTTAAACTTAAACCAAAAGTATCTAAATAAATTAAAAAAATAACCCTAAAACCTAATAAACTTAAACCTAAACCTAAACCTAAACCCTAAAATGGCGTAACCTTGATGAGAACATTACACCAACCAAGCTAGTCTAGATTTCATGGAGGCTGAAGGGCAGTGGAGGCAAAAGGCAGGCAATTATCACAAGGGTGGTGGGGATCTGAGGCTGGTGGATATGGAGGTGGTGGTCGAGCAAAGGGTGGTTATGGAGGTAGAGGAGATGAGGTTTTAGCCATGGGTGGTGGAGGGAGAGATTAGATATGATGGCGATCCATACTGAGAGGTCGGGGTGGGAACTAGAGAAACAAGAATGTCCAATCATCTATTGCTTATGGAACTGTGTCTTTATAGTAGAGACGGTTCTAGTTTTCTATAGCTATTGATTTGCTCTATGCATGCTTATTTTTTTATCTATGTTTCGCTATGTCATTGAGAACTTGGTGTGTTAGATTGATGAAATAAAACTAAGAAATGTTTTATCTGAAATTTTTCTCTATTAAAAAAACCAAAATACCAAAAGCCCAAAATAAAAATGAACCTAAAACCTAAAACTTAAATCCTAGACCCTAAACCCTAAAAATAATAAAAAAAGAAAAAATAAAAAAAAACTCTAAACTAAAATGTTAAACCTTAAAACTAACCCTAATCCTTAAACCCTAAACCTACAATCCTAAACCCTAAACCTTAAACCCTAAACCCTAAACCATAATAAGAAACTAATAAAACACTAAACTAAATTAACCAAAACTAAAACTAATAAATAATAAACTAAAACTAATAAACTAATAATAAACAAAAACTATTTATAAAATGAAAAAATACTAATAAAACTAACTAAACTAAACTAACTAAATAAATACTAAAAAACTAATAATAATAAAAATTAACTAAACTAATAAAAAAACTAATAACTAAATTAAACATAAAAAAAAAAAACCCCTCTAATAAACTAAACTAAACTAATAAAACTAATAAAACTAAACTAAACCAAAACTATTAACTAAACTAAACCAATAAACTAACCAAATTAAACCCTAATAAATAACTAAATAATAATAATAACTAACAAATAAACCTAAACCCTAAACATAACTAATCTATTAAATAACTAAATAATAATAAAACTAAACCCAATAACTAAACTAACTAAACTAAAACTAATAATTAATAAATTAAAACTAATAAACAAACTAAATAATTAATAAAAAAACTAATAATAATAAGTAACTAATAACTAAAACTAATAACTAAACTAAATTAATAAACTTATAAACTAAAACTAAATAACCAATAATAACTAACATTAGACTAATAAACTAATAATAAATTAAACTAAATAAAATTAATAATTAAACTAATAATAATAATAATAAACTAAACTAATAATAAACTAAATAATAAATAAAACCTAAATAAATATACTAAATCTAATAATAATAAACAAACCTAAGAAACTAACTAGTAATAATAAACTAATAAAACTAACTAAACTAATAAATTAATAAATAATAATAAAATAAACTAAACTAAAAAACTAAACCACTAAAAAAAAAAAACACTAAATAATAATAAAACCTAATAACATAAAAACTAAAACCTAAACCTAAACTTAAACCTAAACCTAAACCTAAAACCTAAAATAAAACATAAAAAATAAACTAAATAAAATAAATAAATAAAATAAACCTAAACCTAAACTAAACTAAATAAACTAAACTAAAAATAAACCTAAAATAAACCTAAACCTAAACCCTAAACTAAACTAAACCTAAACCCTAAACCTAAACTAAATAGAAAACTAAATAAATGAAACCAAAACCTAAACTAAACTAAACTAAACTAAACCTAAACCTAAACCTAAACCTAAACCTAAACCTAAACATAAACCTAAACATAATTATAAACTAAATAAATAAACTAAATGAAATAATAAACCTAAACTAAACCAAAAAAATAAACCCAAAATAAAAAATAAATTAAATAAATTAAGCTAAAAAATAAAACCTAAACTAAACCTAAACAAAAACTTGAACCTAAAAACTAAAAATAAACTTAAGCCTAAACCTAAACCTTAAATAAATAAGAAATAAATTAAATAAACTAAATAAACCTATACTAAAATAAATAAATAAAAATAAACTAAATAAACCTAAACTAAACTAAATATCCTAAACTAAAATAAACTAAATAAAACCTAAACCTAAATAAACCTAAACATAAACAAAAAAAAAATAAACTAAACTAAATAAATAAATAAACTAAACTAAAATAAACCCAAACCTACCCTAAATTAAAATAAAAACCTAAACCTAAACCTAAAAAATAAACTAAACCAACCTAAATAAAACTAAATAAACCTAATCCTAAAATAAAATATCTAAACTAAATAAATAAACTAAATAAATAAATAAAAATAAAAAACTAAACCTAAACTAAATAAACCCAACCCTAAACCCTAAACCCAAAACAAAATAAAACTAAATAAACTAAAATAAATAAAACCTAAACCTAAACCTAAATAAACTAAATAAATAAACCTAAACCTAAACCTAAATAAATAAATAAACCTAATAAAGAAATAATAATAAACCTAAACTAAACCTATACTAAATAAACCTAAATCTAAACCCTAAACCCTAAACCCTAAATAAAATAAATCTAAATAAAACCTAAAATTAAAACTAAATAAATAAATAAACTAAATAAATAAACATAAACCTAAACCTAAATAAATAACTAAACTAAATAAATGAACATAAATAAAACCCAAACTAAATAAAATAAATAAAAAACCTAAACCTAAACAAAACCTAAACTAATAAAACTAAAAAACTAAATAAACCTAAAATAAAAAAAAAACTAAACTAAATAAAATAAATAAACCTAAACTAAACTAAAAATAAACCAAATAAATAAACATAAATAAACCAAAAATAAATAAATAAAATAAATAAAATAAAAATAAAAAAACTAAAAGAATAAATGAACCTAAACCTAAAATAAAAAAACCTAAACTAAATAAACCTAAATAAACTAAATCTAAACCTAAACAAACCTAAACCTAAATAAACTAAACTACAAAAATAAAATAAAAAATAAAAAATAAACTAAACTAAACCTAAACCTAAAATAAAATAAAAAAATAAATAAATAAATAAAACCTAAACCTAAACCTAAATAAAAATAAATAAACTAAATAAACTAAACTAAATAAACAAAAATATAAATAAAAGAAAAAATAAATAAACCTATACCTAAACCTAAATAAAACCCCAAACCTAAACTAACTAAAAAAAAACCTAAACTAAATAAACTAAAAAACTAAATAAAATAAATTATCCCATACTAAAATAACAAATAAATAAATAAAAAATAAATAAAACCTAAACCTAAAGTAAACCTCAACCTAAAAAATAAAAACCCAAATAAACATAAACTAAACTAAAAGAAAACCAAAACTAAACTAAAATAAAAAAATAAACTAAAATAAAAATAAACATAAACCCAAACCTAAACCTAAACTAACAAAAATAAAGTATATAAATAAATAATAAAAAGAAACTAAATATACCTATACCTAAACTAAACTAAAAATAAAAACCTAAAAAATAAATAAAACATAAACTAAAATAAAATTAAAAAGATAAACTAAAATAAAAATAAATAAACCTAAACCTAAACCTAAACTACATAAAAAACCTAAACCTAAACTTAATCCTAATTAAAATAAAACCCTAAACCCTAAATTCTAAACCCTAAACCCTAAACCCTAAATTCTAAACTCTAAATTCTAAACACTAAACCCTAAACCTTAAAACCCTAAACCCTTAACCCTATAAACCATAAACCATAAACCCTAAACTAAAACCCTAAACCCCAATTAACCTAAACTCTAAACCTAAAACCTAACCTATCATAAATTTAAACCCTCTAAACCCTAAAACCTTAAAGTCCAAACTAACCCTAAACCCCAAAAATCCTATACCCTAAATTTGAAACCCAAACCCTAAACCCTAAACCCTAAACTAATCGTAAACCCTAAGCTAACCCTAAGTTTATTAAGTTTAGGGTTTAGACTTATTTTTTAATTTATTTAGTTACTTTAGATTTATGTTTAAGGTTAGGGGTTTAGTTTAAGATATTTGTGTTGGTTTTAGGTTTATGCTTTGTGTTTTAAGTTTGTTTAGGTTTATGTAAGGTTTTTAGGGTTTAGGATTTAGGGTTTAGGGTTTAGTTGTAGCTTTAGGTTGTAGGGGTGGCTACATTTGGTTTGTGGGTTTAGGTTTTGGGGTTTAGGGCCTGGATTAAGTTTTAAGGTTTTTTTTTTAGCAAACCCAGTTTAGTTTATTTAGTTTATTTTTTTTATCCATGTTTATTTTTTTTTTTTTTATTTAATTTTATTTATAGTTTAAGTTTCATTTTTTAATTTAGGTTTTTATTTTAGATATTTTTTAGTTGCTTGTTTTAGTTTTGTGGGTTTGGGGTTTGGCCTGATTTAGGGTTGTAGGTTTGCTTTAGGGTTTAGGTTTAGGGTTTAGAGTTTAGGGTTTTAGGGCTTGTGGGTTTTAGGTTTAAGGGTTTAGGGTTAGTTTTTTTCTTTTATTTGTGTTTGGTTTTGGTTTGATAGATTTATGTTTATTGGTTTAGGTTTATTAGGGTTTAGGGTTTAGGTTGTAGGTTTTAGATTTAGTTTAAGGTTTTTTTTTCCTTAAAATTAAGTAAAACTCCAATCCCAATGATGTGAAAAGTGGAGGGTTGCAATAGTACAAATAAAGATAAAACTTGTAGAAATAATCATGACATGAATCCTTTAAATCTTTGTGTTAATGAAGGCATGTTTGCAACTATATGGTTTGAATAGTGAAAATGTGCAAGGGTCATGATCTACGCCGTGCGGTTAAATAAGCAAGGGTTCCCACATTATGGATGGATGCAAAGAAGTTAGTCCATGAAACTAGAATTAGGTTAGATCTGGAATATAGGTACTATTACAAGTAAATTAATGGAATTAATAGATATTATGGTTCATAGAAAGATAAATATTTTATGTGTTCAAGAAACCAAATGGGTTGGGGAGAAGGCCAAGGAGATTGATAGTTTAGGTTTTAAACTTTGGTATTCAGGTAGAAGTCGAACTAGAAATGGTGTAGTGTGATTATAGATAAAAGTTTGAAAGATAATGTTATAAATATTAATGATGTGGAGATAGAATTATTTAAAGATTATTATCGATACTAAGATTATCAATGTTATAAGTGTTTATGCTCCTCAAGTAGGTTTGATGTAAGCTCAAAAGAAAATTTTGGAATGAATTAGAGGGATTAATACAAAAGATACCTCTTGAAGAAAAAGTATTTATTGGAGGAGATTTAAATGGACATGTTGGTAGAGTGGTAGAAGATTTTAAAAGTATTCATGGTGGTTATGGATTTGGAGTGACTAATGAAGAAGGTAGGACTATATTAGATTTTGCTTTAGCTTATGATTTTGTAGTTGCTAATACTTTATTTAAGAAAAGAGAAGAACATATTATTATTTATAAAATGGATCTAGTAAAACACGATTGATTATTTTCTAATAAGAAAAATGATCTTTAGATTGTAAAGATTGTAAGGTCATTCCAAGCGATAGTTTAAGTACCCAACATTGATTATTAGTTTTAGATTTTAAGATGAAAGATTGTAAGAGGAAAAATAAATCAAATTATTGTCCTAGGATTAGATGGGGACACTTAAAGAACACAAATAAAAATATTTTTAAGAGCAAGCTACAAGAGATTAATATTTGGGATGTTCATAAGGAAGCTAATGTTATGGGAAAAGTAGCAAAATTAAGCAAGTTGCTAAAATGTGCTTGAGAATCAAAAGGAAAAACTTTTTAATAAAAATAGTTGGTGGTGGAGTCGAGTGTGCAAGAAAAGATAAGAAATAAGAAGCATTATTATAAACTTGGTTTAGATGTAAAACTTGGAGAATTGGGAAAGATATAAAGTGGGTAGAGATTCTAAGAAAGCAATATATGATGCAAAAATTTAGCTTTTAGTGATTTATACAATAGATTAGATACCAAAGAAGGTGAAAGATGTATGTATAAGTTAGCCAAAAAGAGATAGGAGAAGTAAAGACCTAGTTCAAGTGTGTATTAGATGAAAATAATAAAGTGCTTTTCTTAGAAAAGATATTAAAAATAAATGGATGAGGTATTTTGATAAACTTTTCAATGAAGGATCTGAAAGTACAATTGATTTTAGCAACTTTAATACCTAAACAATAGAGAATTTTATTTTTATCATTGTATTTGTAAGTTAGAGAAACTTTAAAGAAAATGAAATATGGAAAAGCAAGAGGACTGATGATATTCCAATAGAAGTGTGGAAATGTTTAGAGATCAAGGAATTTCTGCTTACAAATTTTTAATGTTATTTTAAAGACTAAAAAAGATGCTAGATGAGTGGAGAAAGAGTTTGTTGGTTCTTATATTTAAGAATAAAGGTGATGCACAAGAGTGTGCAAATTATAGAGGAATTAAGTTAATGTCATACATTAAAATTATGGGAGAGAGTAATTGAGCATAGTTATGATGATATAAAAAAAGTTTCACAATTTGGTTTCATGCCGTAGATCTACTATGGATGCTATACATTTGTTAAGAGGTTTGATGGAGAAGTAGAGAGAAAGTAAGGAGGATCTACATATGATATTTATTGATTTAGAGAAAGCTTATGATAAAGTTTCAAGAGATGTTCTTTGGAGAGTTCTAGAACAAAAAGGAGTTAATATTGGTTATATTCAAGTAATTAAGGATATGTATACTAGAGCTATTACTTGTGTCCAAACACAGGAGGAGATACAAAATATTTTCCTATTTTAGTTGGATTACATCAAGGATCAACTTTAAGCCCTTATATTTTTCTTTAGTTATGGATGTTCTTACTAGGCATTTACAAGAAGATGTACCTTTTGTATGCTTTTTCGATGACATGATAAGACTAGAGAGGGAGTCCAAGAGAAACTCGAATTATGGAGGTCAACATTAGAGTCTAAAGGTTTTCATTTAAGTAGATCTAAAATTGAATATATGGAGTGTAATTTTAGTTGTAAAAGCTCTAGTGGTAGTTGTGACATTAGGTGAACAAGTCATTCATTAATAAGAGTGAGTGATTTAGATATTTAGGTTCTATTATTCAAAATGATGGTGAAATAGATGGAGATGTTATTAGTAGAATTCAAGTTGGAAAAGTGAGGAATGCATCCGGCCTATTGTGTGATAGAAAAGTTCCACTTAAACTTAAGGGAAAATTTTATAAGATGGTGGTAAGACCGCAATGACTTATGGTGCGTAATGTCAATAAAAAAGAAGCATAAGACTAAGTTAGATAAGAGATGAGGATAAAGTGGATGAGTGGTTTTACTCTTGAGATAAAATATGAAATGAGTATGTTCAAGAAAAGTTGGAGTAGCTCCAATGGCGATAAGAATAGAGAGTTGCCTAGATGGTTTGGCCACATAAAGCATCGCCCTGATGACTGCTAGAGAGTAGATGCATTAGATTTGTCTTAAGTTAAGAAAGGTGAGGTAGACCTAAAAAAGACTTGATTAAGATGTATAAAAATGACCTAAGTATACTTGAATTAAATGAGAATTTGACACATAATAGACACAATGGAGATGAAGGATTCATGTAGACCCCATTTAGTGGGATAAAGGCTTGTTGTTGTATTGTTGTTGTTTTAGTAAAAATTAAGTAAACCGGTATGTTTACATTTATTTAGTATATTTAGCATATTTTTCTTTATTTTAGTTTACTTTATTTCTTATTTTTATTTTGGTTTATTTTTTTTAATTTAATTTAGTTTTATTTTAGGTTTATTTATTTTAGGTTTTTAGTTTATTTTTAGGTTTAAGTTTAAGTTTTAGTTGAGATTTATTTTAATTTTTATTTTTATTTTTAGGTTTTATTTTTTTATTTTTAGGATTAGTTTAGGTTTTATTTTATTTCTTTATGTTTAAGTTTTAGGTTGTATTTTAATTTATTTTTTATGTTTTAATTTTTTAGTTTAGGTTTAGTTTATTTTATTTTATTTTATTTATTTAGTTTAGGTTTAGTTTATTTTAGGTTTAGGTTTAGGTTTATTTATTTTAGGTTTAGGTTTATTTTATTTTGTTTATTCATTTTATTTTAGTTTATTTTTTTTTTTAGTTTAGTTTTTTTTTTTATTTATTTTTAGGTTTATTTTTTGATTTAGGTTTTTATTTAGTTTTTTTTATTTTTTTATGTTTATTTTGTTTTATTTTATGTTTAGTTTTAATTTATTTATTTATTTATTCTTAAGTTCATTTTATTTTTTAGTTTTATTTTAGCTTTTATTTATCTTTTATTTTTAGTTTTTTTTTTATTTTATTTTATTATTTATTTAGGTTTTTATTTAGTTTAGGTTTATTTTATTTTATTTATTTATTGGTAGGTTTTGGCTATTTATCTTATCTTTAGGCCATTTTAGCCCAGCCTGGCTCTAGGCTCTGGCCCAGGGCCTGTGGCCCATGGCCCAGGGTCAGGGCCCAGGGCCTGTGGGCCCAGGGCCTTATCCAGGCCCCAGCTTGTCTGGGCCTGTGTCAGTGGGGCCTGTGCCCAGTTTAGGGCCTGCCCATGCCAGTGCCTGGGCCCAGGGCCCAGGACTGCCCAGGTCAGGCCCAGGGCTTTAGGCCTGGGCTCAGGGCTCAGGCTGTGCCTGTCCCATGCCTGAGCCTGGCCTGGGCTCAGCCTGTGCGCAGCCCATGTCCTGTATCTGGGCCTGTGGTCTGGGCTCAGGCTCAGCCTCAGTGGCCCAGGGCCTTGGGGCCTCAGTAGCCCAGCTCTGATGCTCCAGGGCCTTGTGGCCCAGGGCCTTTAAAGCTCAGGCTCAGCATGGGCAGCCTGGCTCAATGGTGCCTTTACTCTCAGGGCCTAGGGCAGATGTGGGCTGATCAGTGATCATGGGGGCAGTGGCCTGCAGGGTTTAGGTTTAAGGGCTCACATGATGAGCCTAGGGTTTAGGGTTTCTTTAATTAAAAGATGGCAGATATTTTAGTTTATTTAGTTTATTTTATATTTTATTAAGGTTTATTTTTAATCTTATTTAGTTTTACATTTTTTTTAATTTATTTTTTATAGTTTATGTTCATTTTTAGTTTAGTTTTATTTTATTTTTTTATTTTATTTATTTTAGAATCAGTTTATTTTATTTATTTTAAGTTAAGTTTTTATTTTAGGTTTATTTTATTTTATTTTTATTTAGGTTTAGTTAATTTTAGTTTATTTCATTTTATTTAGCAAAGGTTGGTTTAGTTTAGTTTATTTGGGTTTAGTTTATGTTTTATTTTATCTTAGTTTATTTTTAGTTTAGAGATTTATTTTATCTTTAGGTTTAGTTTTTCTATTAGTATTTTATATTTTTGGTTTATTTTTGTTTATTATTTAGGTTTAGTTTTCTTTAGTTATTTTATTTTAGGTTGATTTTATTTTATTTTATGATTTTTTTTATATTATTTTTAGTTAGTAGGTTATTTATTTTTTTTTTATTTATTTTTATTTTATCTTATTTTTAGGTTTAGATCAGGTTTTATTTTATTTTTATAGCTCATGTTTTTTTTATTTATATTTTGGTCTTATTTAAGCTCAGTTTTGTTTTATTTGGCCTAGGGTTTGGGCTCAGGGCCTGGCCTAGGGCCCAGGTGGCTCAGGATCTGGTGGTGTGGTTATGTAGGGTTTGGGTTTAGGGTTTATTTGGGGTCTGGGTTTCATCTGGTTATTTAGGTTTGGCTCAGGTCAGATAGGGTAGGGTTAGGTTTAGGGAGGTTTGTTTAGGTTTTTTTAGGTTTGGGTTTGCTTTAAGGTTTTAGGTTTAGGGTTTAGGTGAAGTAGGTTTAGGGTTTGGGTTTAAGCAGAAAGGTTAGAATTTTATTACAATAAAAGAAATGGATAGAATGTCCTTAAGAGGGGTAAAGCTCAAAGATCTACTGCTCTCAAAGCTACAAGGAACCTAAAGAGCTAAACCCCCAGCTATGTACAATGGATAAAGAAAGAGAAAAAGCAACAACTAGAAAAGTAAAAGAGGAAAAGACAGATTAAGACCAGTACAATATAAGTACAAAAAATAATCAAAAGACTAGTCAGCAATAGCTCATGATTCGTTTTGGGAGGCAAGATAGCAAGATCCACATCAACAGTTCTTGAGTTGACTGAGTAACGATCATTCCATCGAAAAGTTCCAACCTATAAATGAAATCTACAAAACACTACAAAAGAATAATATAGCTAACAAGAATAAGGATAAAGAAATCTATTAGAGAGAGTCGAGAAAGAGAAGGCTAAGCTCAATTAAGATCTTCTTAAGAGGCAACAATGCATATGAGCATCCAAACTTCCTAAGAAGGGTTATATTCATATGGCCAACCAAAACTAAAGATATGAGTAACATCAGGGCCATCATAGCCATTATTCCTGATACAAGCCAACATCGAAACAAAGCAGCCCAAAGGCCTTGAGAACCTACATTAGCAAACAAAGAAATAGCTAGCTAGCATCCAACCAACAACCTAACAACCAACAAAACCATAACACCAATCACAAATAGCCGCCCACCTAAAGATACAACAATGTTAGGATAGCCACCACCAAGGAAGAATTCAAAAGGACAAGCCAATATAAAGCAACATCTAATACAATACTAAAAAGAGACTAAAATAAAATAAAAATAACAACAACCATCATTCAAATAGACATCAAAGCTCTAAGCAAGGGAGAGCCACAACTGTCATTAGACACTTACCAATCTGTAGAGAAAAGGATGCCATCAATCCAAAGTAAGGATAAAAGCCACCAATAAAATTAGCCATAACCAAGAAGGAAAAAAAACCAAAAAGTATGTCCTCATGCCAATCAGAAAAATACAACTAATAGAATCCCAACACAAACTAGAGAAATAACCAAAACTATTGAAAAGACCAAAGCTAATCAAATTCAAGAGACCAACCGCTACACTCAACAACCAACCATAACAACAGAGGATCCAATATCGTGAGTAGCCAAAATAAAAGGCTAACCCAAAATAGAGCCCAAAATAGGTGGAAAAGAATAACATCAAGCATAGCCACAACCCTCCTAGAGATCATCAAAAAACTAAAAATAGAATGGTAATCACCCACCCAAATAAACAACTAAGGGAAAACCAAGGAAGGCCACCCAACCACTAATAAAATGAGGAAGGAGAAAATAGGCCGAGGCAAGTAAAGTCCCTCCAACCATAGATCAAGCATACCATGAAGGAGAAAATAGAAATCAAGAAAACCAAAGAGCTACTACCAATCCACCAATGAGGAAAAATGTTTTATTTAGTTTATTTATTTACTTTATTTAGCTTTTAGTTTATTTAGGTTTAGGTTTTATTTTTTTAGTTTAGTTTAGGTTTAGTTTTATTTTTGGTTTAGGTTTATGTTATTTAGTTTTATTTTATGTTTAAGTTTATTTATTTATTTTATTTTAGTTTAGTTTAGGTTTTATTTTTAAGTTTTATTTTAGCTTTTTATTTTATTTTTTAGGTTTATGTTTAGGTTTTAGCATTTTATTTTAGGTTTTAGTTTAATTTATTTATTTTATTTTAGTTTAGGTTTAGTTTTAATTTTATTTTTATTTTATCGCTTAGTTTTATTTCTTTGGTATTTTATTTTATTTATTTATTTTAGGTTTAAGTTTTATGTTTGTTTTATTAGGTTTTATTTATTTAGTTTAGATTTTTTATTTAGGTTTTATTTATTTAGGTTTATTTGTTTAGTTTAGCTCAGTTTTATTTTGGTTTAGCTTATTTAGTTTTTTAGTTTTAGGTTTTAGGTTTTGTTTTTATTTAGTTTTAGGTTTTATTTTATTTATTTTATTTTAGTTTTAGGTTTTAGGTTTATTTAGGTTTAGGTTTTACTTAGTTTTAATTTGTGGGTTTAGTTTCTTAGGTTTTATTTTAGTTTGTTTAGGTTTTTATTTATAGTTTTAGTTTAGCTTTATTTTATTTAGTTTAGGTTTATTTTATTTATCTTTTAGTTTATTTAGTTTAGATTTAGATTTTATTATTTAGGTTTACTTTTTTAGGTTTTGGTTTAGTTTAGTTTACTCTTTTTGTTTTATTTATTTAGTTTGTTTATGTATCATTTATTTTATTTATTTTAGTTTTATTTTAGTTTAGTTTAGGTTTAAATTTTAGGATTAGTTTAGATTTAGGTTTAGGTATTTTTTTAGTTTATTTTAGTTTTCATTTTATTTTTATTTTAGCTTTTATTTATTTTATTTTAGTTTAGGTTTTATTTTAATTTTTGTTTAGGTTTTTGCTTATTTTATCTTTAGTTTGGTTTTATTTTTAATTTAGGTTTATTTTAATTTATTTTATTTTAGTTTTTTTAGGTTTATTTTTTTTTGTTTAGTTTAGCTTTTAGGTTTATTTTAGTTTATTTTTATTTTTATTTATTATTATTTTGGGCTTAGTTTTAAGTTTTTTTTTTAAATTTAGTTTAGGTTTATTTATTTTAGTTTAGGTCAGTTATTTGTTTAGGCTTTTTGGTTTTTATCTTTTTAATTTTTTTTTTCTTTATTTTATTTTGGTTCAAGTTTTAGTTTAGTTTGGTTTAGGTTAAGGATTTCAGCCTAGATTTTTTTAAGTTTTATTTTAGCTTCATTTAGTTCATTTTAGTCATTTATGCTTTATTTTATTTTATTATTTTATTTAGTTTTATTTATTTTATTTAGGTCAGTTATTTTAACTTTGTTTTTTATTCATTTAGTTTTAGTTTAGTTTTCTTATTTTTAATTTCTTTTTGGCCTTTTATTTTAATTTCATCTTTTAGGCTCATTTATTTATCTTTTTAGGCTCCATTTATTTTAGTTTATTTCTTAGCTCATTTTGGCTTATTTTAGCTTCATTTATTTTAGTTTATCTTTTATTTAGGTTTATCTTAGCTCATTTTAGTCAGTTTTTATTTATTTAGGCTCATGCCTTTATCTTTTGATCAAGCCTTCAGGCTCTGGTTTCTTTTATCTGTGGCTCAGGGTTTATTTAGGCCAGTGGCTAGGTCCATGGCTCAGTTTAGGTTTTGTATCAGCCTTTATTCAGTGGTTAGGATTTAATTTCAGGGCTCAGCTCTTTAAATCAAGCATCAGTAGGGCTCATTTTATTATATTCTTTATTTACTTCATTTTTATTTTATGTTAGCTTTATTATCTTTAGCTCAGTTTTATCTAATTTTTTTTATTTTATCTTTTATTTATTTTTATTTTATTTTTTGTGCTCTTTTTATAGGTTTTGTGGTTTTTTTATTTTATTTAGATTTATATCTTTAGTTTATTTTTCTTTATTTTATTTATTTTATTTATTTAGTTTTTTATATTCTCATTATTTTTTTATTTATTTTATTATATTTTAGCTTTAGTTTATTTTTATCTAGTTATTTTATTTTAGGTTTATTTTATTATTTTAAGTTTACATCTGGGCTCATTTAGATTTAGGTTTTAGTTTATTTATTCTTTTTATTTATCTTTATTTTTTTTTATTTTAGGTTTTCTTAGGTTTATCAGTAGGTTTATTTATCTTGATTAGTATCATTTTATTCATCTTTATCTGGCCCATTTAGGCCTAGTTAGCTCAGGTCTTTTATCTTTATCAGCCTCTTATTATCCATTTAGGCTCAGTTTAGGCCTTATCCATCAGGCTCAGTGGCCCATTTGGCCTTTAGCCCAGGTTATCTAAGAAGCCTTTAGGTCTCTAGAGCTCAGTGATCAGGGCCCATCCAGTGGCTTTTGCTTAGCTCAGGCCTCAGTGCTTTGTGGTTAGGTCAGTTCTTTGTGGCCTAGGCCTAGCTCAGTAGGGCCTAGGTTTTCATTTATTTTAGGTCTTTTTTAGCCTTTTTATTATATCTTCCTTTATTTATCTAGCTTAGGTTTTTTTATTTATTTTGTGGTTTATTGGCTATTTTATTTTGGCTCTCAGGGCCTTTTAGTTTTAGGCTCAGTTTATTAAAGCCTAGTTATTATCATCTTAGTTATTATGCTTATATTATCTTTGTGCCATTTTATTTAGTTTTGGGTTTGGTTTATTATCTATCTTATTTTAGTAGGTTTTATCTTTTATTAGGTTTTAGGTTATTATTTTATTTATTTTTTTTTAGTAGTTTTATTTAGTATTATTATGTAGCTCATTGTATTTATTTTTAGTTTTATTTTAATTATTTTAGTTTAGTTTAGGATTTTTTTTATTTTATTTTAGTTTATTTTTATTTTTTATTATATTTTCCTTTAGGTTTAAGTTTAGTTTGCTTAAGTTTTTATTTTGTTTTATTATTTTAGTTTATTTAGCTTTAGGTTTTATTATATATTTTATTTTTAGGTTTTATTTAGTCAGTTTAGGTTTTTATCTTTGTGGGGTTTTGGATTTAGGGTTAGTTATTTGAGGGGTTAGGGGTTTAGGTTTGTTAGGGTTTAGTGTTTATGGTTTAGGTTTAGGGTTTAGGGTTTTAAGGGTTTAATATTTAGGATTTAAGGTTTAGGTATTTGGTCTAGGTTTAAGTTTCAGTTGAGGGTTTAGGGTTTTAGTTTTTTTACATACAAGAAATTCATATTCAACATTTCTTCTTTCAAATTCATCAACCAAGTAACACACAAGTTTTCTAAGACACAAGTTTATGACATAGATAAAAATGAGCATGAGAGCAAATCAAAACCCTAGATAACTAACCATCTATTATAAAGATAGAGTTCCATAAGCAGAGATCGGATTAATCATTCTTAGTTTCTCCGCCCCATCAACTACTTTGGCCTCGAGTAGCAAGATCCACCATCATATTTCTCCACCACCACCACAACTATAACCTCCATCACCTCCCATCTTCAGAACCACCACTACCCCATCCACCACCTCCATATCCACCACACTCTAGATCCCCACCACCACTATGATAACCACGCCTCCACCTCCACCTCCACCGCTAGATGTGAGAGCTTGATTGATGTTCCCGCCATCAAGGTTATGCATTTTCTTTCTTGTGGTTTAGGTTTATTAGGTTTAGATTTATTTTAATTATTTATTACATAGTTTAAGTTTAGAGTTTAGTTTTGTGGTTGAGTGTTTGTGTTTAAGGTTTATGCTTTTGGGTTTAGGGTTTAGGGTTGGGGTAGGATTATGGTTTTGTGGTTTCTGGGTTTGAGGGTTTAGGGGGTTATACTGTGGGCTGTTTGGGCTGAGATTTGGTTTGGTTTTAGGGTTTGTGGCTGGGTTTAGGTTTAGGGGCTTGTGGTTTTAGGGTTTGGCGCCTGGTGGCTCAGTATTATGGCCTGGGATTTGGCCCAGCCATCAGGGTCAGGCCTGGATCAGTGGCCTGCCTGTGGCTCAGGTCTGTGGCTCAGGGCTCAGTGGCTCAGCCAGTGCAGGGCTGTGGCCTTGTGCCCAGGGCCATGTGCTCAGTGGCCTTGGGCCTTTGTGGCTCTCAGGGCCTAGTGCCTGTGGCCTAGGGCTTTACAGCAGGGCCCAGTCTTGGTCCAGTCTGGCCTTAGCCTGGTCTTGCCTTTTATCTTTAATCAAGAAAAACAAACCATTGATTTCTCTTTTTACCTTAGCTCAGTCCATGGCTGGCCCATCCTGGCCCAGGCTCAGCTCAGCTCATTTAGCCTGGGTTTATTTAATTCCATTTAGTACTTAGCCAGGGTGATCTGGGATCAGGGCCTATAAGTGGGTCATGGCTCAGTGTCATGGTGGGCTCAGTGGCCTAGTGTTTAGGCTCATGCTCAGGGTCAGAGGGCTTATCATATTTGGCTCAGTGTTTAGGTGATCAGGATTTTTTTTAAATAAGCAAACCCAGTTTAGCATATTAGTTTATTTTATTTTTATTTATTTATTTTTATTTTTATTTAGTTTATTTTTTATTTATTTAGTAGTTATTTATTTTGTTTATTTTATTTTTTTTATTTTATATTTTAGGCTTAGTTTAGTTTAGTAATTTTAGCTGAGTTTTAGTTTTATTTATCTTTTTTTTAGTTATATTTTTTAATTTTAGTTTTAGTTTTTTATTTATTTTTTTTATTTTGTTTTATTCAAGTTTTAGGTTTTTCTTTTATTTTAGTTTATTCTATTTATTTATCTTAGCCTAGATTTAGGTTTAGGCTTAGCTTTAGGCTTTTATCTATTTAGGCATGTGCTTATTTTACATAGGGCTTTCTCATTATCTTTATGTTAGGTCTTTATTTAGCCTAGCCTGGCTGCCTACTGCCAGTTTAGGCATCATTTAGCTTCCTGGGCCTGGGGCCAGGCCTGTGGTCCAGGCCTCTGGGGCTCAGGCCCAACCCAGGTCCGGTCATGATCTTCTGGCTCATGACTCAGGGCCTGTGGCCCAGTCATCTGGCCCAGGCCCAGGGCCCAGCTCCAGGTCAGTTGTGATCTGCCTGTGGCCCAGGGTCTTGTGGCCTGGGGCACACCTGGCCTCAGGCCTTAAAAGCTGGGCCTAGGCTCAGCCTCAAAGACTCAGTGGTATGCTCATGACTCCAGCCCCAGTGGCTCCTGGGCCTAGCCTCAGGCCTCAGATCTGGGCCTCTGGTGGCCCAGGTCACTCAGTGGCCTGTGTGGCCAGACTGGCGCTCAGTGCCCATGGCCCAGCCTCAGGGCCTATGGTCAGGCCTGGCTCAGCCCAGTGGGCCTTGTGGCCCATGGCCTGTGGTCTTGTGGCCTAGGATAGGGTCAGGTCACCAGGCTCAGGGCTCAGGGCCCAAGATCAGCCACAACTCAGTGGCCTAGGCCTAGAGCCCAGTGGGCCTGGGCCTGTGGCCTAGGGCCTGCCAGTCATGGCCTTTATGGCATGTGGTCAGTCAGGTCAGGCCTAGAAGCCTAGTCATTTTAGGGCTCTTAGGCTTAGGGCTCAGTGGTTTATATTTAGATTTTAGATCTTTTAATTAAAGAACCCATAGGTTAGTATTTAGTTTATTTTATCTTTTATTTATTTATTTTATTTTATTTAGTTTAGATTATTTATCTTAGTTTAGGTTTATTTTAGTTTATTTTGTTTAGTTTATGTTATTTTCTTAGTTTAGTTTTATTTTATTTTATTTTGATTTAGTTTTATTTTCATTTTAGGTTTAGCCTAGATTTTTATTTCCTTTTTAGTTTAGGTTTTAGGATTTTATTTTAGCTTTATTTTAGGTTTTTTTTATTTTTTAGGTTTTTAGTTTATTTTATTTTATTTATTTAGGTTTTGGTTTTTTATTTTATTTTTAAGTTTAGTTATTTATTTTAGTTAGGTTTAGTTTTATTTATTTTTATTTTAGGTTTTAGGTTTTATTTTTATTTATTTTTAGGTTTATTATTTAGTTTAGGTTTTTTATTTTTTTATTTTATTTTATTTTAGGTTGATTTTATTTTTATTTTATGTCCGTGTTTTATTTTAGGTTTATTTTATTTTTTTTAGTTTAAGTTTTATTTATTTTTTTATTTTAGTTTTTAGTTTTTATTTTATTTTATTTTTAGGTTTAGGTTTAGGTAGTTTTGGGTTTAGGTTTGTGGTAGGGTTTGTGGTTAGGTTAGTTTAAGGTTTGGGTTTAGGGTTTTAAAGGAAAGGTTAGAATTTTTTATAATAAAAGAAAAGGATACAATGTCCTTTATTAAAGCTCAAAGATCTACGAGCTACAAGGAACCTAAAGAGCTAACCCAACTATGTACAATAGAAAAATAGAGAGAAGAAGCAAAAGCTAAAAAAGCAAAATAGGAAAAGACACAGATTAAGACTACTACAATATAAGTAAAAAAATAATCAAAAGATTAATCAGTAGTGGCTCATGATCCCTTTTGGCAGGCAAGATAGCAAGATCCACATCAACAGCTCTTGAGTTGACTGAGTAATGATCATTCCATCTGAAAAGTTCCAACCTATAAAAGAAATCTGCAAAACACTACAAAGGCAATAGTCATAGCTAACAAGAACAAAGATAAAGAATACAATTAGAGAGAGCTGAGAAAGAAAAGGCTCAGGCTCAATTAAGATCATCTCAAGAGGCAACAATGCATATGAGCATCCAAACTTCCTAAGAATGGTTACATTCATATGCAATGCTACCAACCAAAAGTTAAGATATGGGTAACATTACATCATACCAAGATTCCCATATACAAGCCAACATCGAAAGAAAGCCAAAGGTTTTAACTGTATTAGCAAACAAAGAAACAGCTGGCCAACAGCCAATACAAACCCACCAAATAAAAAAACCATAGCAGACCAATCACAAACACCCAACCACCTAGAAGATACATCAAGGTCAGTGATAGAGCCACCACCAGCAATGAAGAACTGAAAGGGACAAGCCAATTTAGAAGCATAGAAATAGCTAATACAATAGCCTAGAAAGAGATTAAAATAAAATAAAAAATAACAATAACCATCATTCAAATAGACATCAAAGCTCCAAGAAAGGAGAGCCACAACCACCATCAGACACAAATGAAACTAGGTAGAGAAAAGGATGCCATCAACTTAGCAGGCAGTGACAAAATGCCACCATTAAAATTAGCCATAACTAGTCAGAAGGAAAACCATAAAGTATCCTCATGCCAATCAAAAGAGAAAATTGCCAATCAACAAGAATCTCCAACCCAAACTAGGAGAAATAACCAAAACGTATTGAAAAGACTAAAGCTAATCAAATCTTGAAGAGACCAATAGCTGCCACTCAACAACTAACCATAACAATAGAGGATCCAATATCAAGCTAGCCAAAACAAAAAGGCTAACCCAAAATAGACCCCAAAATAGGTAGAAAAGCAACAACAACCATAGCCACAACCCTCCTAGAGATCAAAAACCAAAAAATAGAAATGAGTCACCCGCCCAAACAAACAACCAAGGAAAAAAACTAAGGAGGACCACCCAACCACTAGCAATAAATGAGAAAGGAGAGAAAACCATGGAAGCATAGTTTTAGTTTATTTAGTTTATTTATTTATTTTAGTTTAGTTTATTTTATTTATTTAGGTTTTATTTTAGTTTATTTAGCTTTATTTTATTTAGGTTTAGTTTAGGTTTTGCCATTTTATTTTAGTTTAGTTTAATTTATTTAGTTTATTTAGGTTTTATTTTTTATTTATTTATTTAGGTTTAGTGATTTAGGTTTAGTTTTTTATTTTTATTATGTTTAGTTATTTTTTTTAGGTTTATTTTATTTATTTAGTTTATTTTTAGGTTTTAGTTTGTTAAGTTTAATTTAGGTTTATTTAGTAGATTTTTTATTTTATTATTTAGGTTTTATTTCAGTTTTTAGCCTAGGTTTAGGTCTTTAGGTTTTAGGTTTATTTTTATTTTATTTAGTTTAGTTTATTTTATTTACTTATTTTAGGTTTAGGTTTTATTTTATTTAGGCTTAGGGGTTGGTTTTGGCCTAGTTTAGGTTTAGGTGTTTTGCCTAGTTTATTTTTTTATTTAGTTTTAGGTTTAGGTTTATTTATTTCTCAGCTTATTTTATTTTATTTAGTTTATTTATTTAGTAGATTTTATTTATTTAGTAGTTTTTATTTAGTTTGTTTAGTTTTTTAGTTTTATTTATTTTAGTTTAGGTTTACATTTTATTTATTTTATTTAGTTTAGTTTATTTTAGTTTAGGTTTAGGATTAGGTTTTATTTTTTTTAGTTTATTTAGTTTCTTTATTTTACTTTTATTTATTTTTGGTTATTTTATTTATTTTAATTTGTTTGGTTTAGGTTTTTTTTATTTTAGGTTTTAGTAGTTTTAGGTTTTTAGTTTATTTATTTTATTTTAGTTTAGTTTTATTTTATTAGGTTTAGGTTTATTTTATTTATTTATTTTAGTTTAGGTTTATTTTTTATATTTATTTTATTTAGTTTAGGTTTTAGGATTTTTTTTTTAAGTTTTAGGTTTATTTAGTTTAGTTTAGTTTAGTATTATTTAGGTTTTAGTTTTTTTTAGTTTTATTTTTTTTAGCAGATAAGATTAGAGAGAGCCTTAGATGGTTTGGCCACAAAGCCGCTCATTAATCCTGCTAGAGAGTAGATGCATTAGATTAGCCTTATGTTAAGAAAGGTAGAGGTAGACCTAAAAGACTGGTTATGATGTATAAAAATGACCCAGTATACTTGAATTAAATGAGAATTTGACACTAATAGACACAATGGAGATAAGGATTCATGTAGTCAACCCACTTAGTGGATAAAATCTCATCATTGTTTAGGTTTTGGATTGTGGGATTGTTAGTTTAGATTTAGGTTTTAGGTTTTAGTTTATTTAGTTTATTTAGTTTATATTTAGTTTAGGTTTTATTTTATTTATTTTAGTTTTATTTGTTTATTTAGTTTATTTAATTTTATTTAGGTTTACTTTGGTTTATTTATTTTAGGTTTAGGTTTAGGTTTTGCTTTTATTTATTTTATGTATTTAGTTTTAGTTTTTGTGCTCAGTTTAGGTTTTTATCTTTAAGTTTAGGCTTAGTTGTGGTCAGGGAATTAGGTTTGGCTTGTGGTTTATGGTTAGGGTTTTAGGTTGGTTTTAACTTTGTGGTTTGCCAGTGGTTTAAGAGTTTTAAATTAAGTAAACTAGGTTTAGTTTATTTATTTAATTTATATTTTTTTATTTAGGTTATTTTATTTTATTAGTTTAGTTTATTTATTTTAGTTTAGGTTTATGTTTATTTTTTATTTTTATTTTTATTTTATTTTTTTGGTTTAGGTTTTGATTTATTTTTATTTAGTTTAGGTTTTTAGTTTTATATTTTAGTTTAGGGTTATTTTTAGAATATTTTATTTTATTTAGTTTAGGTTTATGTTTAGTTTAATTTATTTTATGTTTGGCTTAGTTTTATTTATTTTAGTTTAATTGATTTTAGTTTATTTTATTTTATTTTTATTTTAGGTTTAAGTTTTTTTTAGTTTGTGGATTAGGTTTTATTTTTTTATTTATTTTAGGTTTTATTTTAGTTCTATTTAGATTTACATTTTATTTATTTTAATTTTATTTTATTTTTTTTATTTAGTTTTTTTTTATTTAGTTTTATTTTTAGGTTTATTTATTTTTTAGTTTAGCTTAGGTTTTATTTATTTAATTTTAGCATTTTATCTATTTATCTTTTATTTATTTCCTAGGTTTATTTTATCTTTAGGCTCAGATCTTTTATCTTATCTGTGCCTTTAATAGTCAGGCTCAGTGTGGCCTAGGGCTTAGCCCATGCTCAGGCCTAGGCCAGTGGCCTAGGGCCTGTAGCCCAGGGCCTGGGGCTGGGGCCTGTGGCTCAGTGGTCAGTGCTTATACTCTAGGCTCAGGCTCAGGGCTGTGGCCTCTGGGCCTCCTGTGCTAGGCTCAGGCCCAGGGCCAAGATGGGCCTCTGGTCTGGCCTGAGCTCAGTGGCTCAGAGCCTCAGCCTTGTGGCCGGGCTCTGGCCCAGGCCCAGTGGCCTGTATGGCCCAGGGTCAGGGCCTAGGCCAGGTCAGTGGTTATAAGTCTATTATCTAGCCATGTTTATCTTATATCCATCTAGCTCAGGTCTTTTTTGTGGTCATTTTATTTTATTTATTTTAGGTTTTATTTTAAGTTTATTTTAGTTTTAGTTTATTTAGTTTTTTTATTTTATTTGATTTTAGGTTTATTTTATTTATTTTAGATTTTTTCTTTTATGTTTTTATTTTAGTGTATTTTATTTTAGTTTTTTTATTTATTTTATTTATTTTGTTTTATTTTGTTTTATTTTTATTTTATTTTATTAGTTTAGTTTAGGTTTAGGTTTCATTTTAGCTTAAGTTTTATTTTATTTATTATTTTATATTTATTTTTTTTATTTTTTTTTTATTTTAGGTTTTATTTATTTTATGTTTTAGTTTTTTGTGGTTTAAAGCTAGTTTTGTGGTATATTTAGTGGTTATTTAGGATCTTATTTAGGGCTTATTTAGTCCAGGTTTTATTTATTTTTAATTATTATTTTATTTTTAGTATGTTTTATTTATATTATTTATTTTATTAGTTTTTTTTATTTTTTATTTTATTTTTTAGTTTAGGTTTTAATTTTATTTTTTTTATATTTTAGGTTTTAGTTTTATTTAGTTTTTATTTTATTTTATTTTAGGTTTATTTTAACTTTATTTTAGTTTAGTTTTTATTTTATTAGATTTTTATTTTTTTATTTTAATTTAGGTTTTATTTATTTTATTAGTTTAGTTTTTATTTTTTTTTATTATCTTTTAGGTTTAGTTTAGGTTAGTTTTAATTTAGGTTTTTTATTTTATTTTATTTGGTTTAGGTTTTATTATTTATTTTTTTTAGGTTTTATTTTGAGGTTTAAGTTTTTTATCTTGGATTTGTGGTTTGTGTGGTTGTGTTAGTTTTAGGTTTAGGTTTAGGAGGGTTTATTTAGGGTTTGGCAGGGTTTGGTAGGGTTTTAGGTTTGTGGTTTAGTTTAGGTTTAGGGTTCAAGTTTTGTTTGGGTTTGTTTAGTTTTTTTTTTTAACAGAGAACAAATTAAGATTCAACATTTTTCTTTTGAATTCATCAAACAAGTAACACAGTTTTATACAAGTGACATAGATAAAAAATGAGCACGATAGAGAAATTGAAAACCCTAGATAACTAGAACCGCCTCTACTATAAAGACAGTTCCATAAGCAGAGATCGGCTCTTTAGTTTCTCCAGCCCATCGTAACCAATGCCAACCTCTCGAGTAATGGAATCCACCATCATATCCCTGTACCACAACCATGACTATAACCTCCGTCACTCCTCCGGCCTCCATAACCACCACTGCCCCAACCACCTCATCCATATCTACCAAGCATTCTAGATCCCCACCACCACTACGATAATAACACCGCTTCACCTCCTCCACTCACATCTAAATCCAGATGTTTCCATCTGATGTTCCGCCGGTTCTATTCTGTGGTTAAGTTATTGTTCTGTGGTTTATTTATTTAATTTATTTATTTTAACTTTAAGTTTAAGTTTAGGTTTAGGTTTATCATTTAGGGTTTTAAGGTTTATGCTTTTAGGGTTTATTTGTGGTTGGGGATTTAGTGGATTATTTTAGGGGCTGTTTAGGTATTTAGGCTCAGTGGTGGCCTTTTAGGGTCAGGGTTAGCCTAGGGTGAGCCTAGGGCTGGGGCTCAGGGCTCAGGATCTTGTGGCTCAGGGCCTGGGGCCTGGCTCAGTTTCAGTGGCCATGGTGCCCAGGCAGTGGCCACCCAGGGTCAGGCCTTGTGGCCCAGGGCTCAGGGCTAGGCTCCAGTAGTGGGCCTAGGTCAGGCCTGCAGGTCAGTTGGGCCTGGGCTCAGGCAGGCCTAGTGGGAACCCAGGCCTGTGGCCTGGCTTAGTGCCTAATCAGGGCCTGTGGGCTCAGGGTCTTATGGCCTACTCCATGGCTCATGGCTCTGTTCCAGGGTCCAGTTTTGGCCTTGGTCTGGCTTTTGGCCTTTTAATACAACAAATTGATCCAACATCTTTGGTTTTTAGCCTAGCCCAAGGTCCCACATTCCAGGCTTAGACTCAGCTTCATTGCCTTTTGTGTGGCTAGGGTTTTTACCTTTTTTCCACCTTAGGCTCAGGAGGTTTGAGGCCTGAGGTTTGGCTCAGTGGGGTTTATGAGCAGTGGCCTTGGCAGTGGCCCAGGGCCTTGTGGCTGGGTTTAGGATCAGTGGCAGGCCTAGGGGGTTTGTGGCTCAGTTGTGGCACTAGGGTTTAGGGTTTAGTGGTTTAGATTTGATTCCAACTTTTAAATTAAGCAAACCAGGTTTTAGGTTTTAGTTTATTTAGTTTTATTTTTATTTATTTTCATTTATTTTTTTTTATTTTAGTTTATTTTATATTATTTAGTTTAGTTAATTTATTTTAGTTTATTTATTTTAGTTAAAGTTTTTATTTTTTATTTTTTTGTTTAGGTTTTTAGCTGAGTTTTATTTCAATTTTATTTTTAGGTTTAAGTTATATTTTATTTTGGTTTGTTTAGGTTTTATGTTATTTTTTAGTTAGTTTTATGTTTTATCAAGTTTATAGGTTTTTTTTTTGTTTTAAGTTGGTTTTATTTTAGTTTATTTTATTTTATTTAGTTTATTTTAGTTAGTTTATTTTAGGTTTTTAGTTTAATTTATTTTATTTTAGTTTATGTTTATTTATTTTCTTTATTTTATTTTTTTTTTTATTTTAGGTTTAGTTTTATTTTAGATTAGGGTTTAGGTTTTATTTTTTATTTATTTTAGGTTTTATTTTTTTAGTTTATTTTATTTAGTTTTTTTTATTTTATTTAATTTTAGGTTTATTTTATTTTTATTTTAATTTAGTTTTAATTTATTAAAGTTTTTATGATTAGGTTTATTTTATTTTTTAGTTTAGTTTAGGTTTTTCTTTATTTTATTTTAATTTATTTTATTTTATTTTATTTTTTTTAGTTTAGTTGTGTATTTATTTTATTTTATATTTATATTTTATTTAGGTTTATGTTTTTTATTTATTTTCTTTTAGGTTTTATTTAGTTTAGGTTTATTTTTAGGTTTTAGGGTTTAAGGTTTAGGTTTTGGGTTTAGCTAAGAGAATGGCCTAATCCCTTGAGGAGAGAGCTATGAGGATCCCACTTATCACCTTTTTTTAATCACTCAATCAGATAATTTCAACATTACCCTTGTTTATCCTAGTCATGTTGAGAACCCGGAAGAAAGAAGTCTAGCTGTTCTGAGGAACTAAGAGTGCATGAGAACCACAACCCTTCGCTGACTTCTTTAAGATCACCTTCAAAAAAATCACTCAACCTGGGTTTAGGGTTTTGTGGTTTATGCTTGTGGGTTTAGTGTTTTGGGGTTTAGGGTTTGGTTTAGGTTTTTAGGGTTTAGGGTTTAAGGTTTGTTTTTAGGGTTTAGGTGTAGGGTGTGTTTAGTGTCAGGGTTTAGGGTTTAGGTTTGTATTTAGGATTTAGAGTTTAGGTTTTTTTTTTAACAAAAAATTAAGTAAACTAGTAGGTTTAGGTTTATTTTGTTTATTTATTTTATTTTTTATTTATTTTAGTTTATATTATATTTTTATTTTTATTTAGGTTTATCTTTTATTTTATTTAGTTTAGTTTATTTATTATAGTTTATTTGTTTTAGTTTAGTTTTATTTTAGTTTATTTTAGGTTTAGTTTATTTCT
The DNA here is from genome assembly GCA_021442155.1 of Cymbidium sinense. Taxonomy (NCBI): domain Eukaryota; kingdom Viridiplantae; phylum Streptophyta; class Magnoliopsida; order Asparagales; family Orchidaceae; genus Cymbidium; species Cymbidium sinense. The sequence continues at coordinate 85,812 of JAKCPB010000538.1, read as the reverse complement.
TAGTCATGTTTTATTTTATTTTATTTTTTATGCTTAGTTTTATTTTATTTGTAGTTTTAGGTTTAGGTTTTATTTTATTTTTTTTAGGTTTAGGTTTTAGTTTTTTATTTTAGGTTAATTTTAGGTTTTATTTTTCTTTATTTAGTTTATTTTTAGTTTATTTTATTTTATTTAGTTTAGGTTTAGTTTAGGTTTATTTTATTTTATTTTAGTTTAGGTTTAGGTTTATTTATTTGTTTATTTTATTTTATTTTAGGATTAGTTTTTTTTTAGTTTAGGGTTTAGTTTTATTTTTATTTATTTTTTGGATTATTTTTTATTTTTAGGTTTTTTATTTAGTTTTATTATATTTTATTTAAGGTTTATTTTATTTTTATTTTACATTTAGTTTTTATTTTATTTAGGTTTTTATTCTTAGGTTTATTTATTTTTTAGTTTAGTTTAGGGTTTAGGGTTCTTTTTTTAACTAAAAGGTATTTATTGCTGAGAAAAATAGGTACAAGAAGACCATATTAGAGACTAAACTCAAAAGAAAAAAAAAACTACTGCTCAAATGAGCTATAGGAGAATCCTAAAGAGTTTAGTCCCTAAACATTCATCAAAGAGCAACAACAACAACAACAACAATAACAACAAGCCTTTATCCCACTAAGCTGGTCGGTTACATGAATCTTTCGTCTCCATTGTGTCCTATTATGTGTCAAATTCTCATTTAATTCAAGTATACTAAGGACATTTTTTATACATCTTAACCAAGTCTTTTTAGGTCTACCTCTACCATTCTAAACATAAGGCAAATCTAATGCATCTACTCTCCTAACCGAGTCATCGGACAACCGATGCTTTATGTGGCAAAACCATCTAAGGTGACTCTCTAATCTTATATGCCACCAACTACTCCAACTTTTCCCAACATACTCATTTGAATTTTATCTCTAAGAGTAAAGCCACTCATTCACCTGAGCATCCTCATCTCTATAACACTTAACTTATCTTATGCTTCTCTTTATTGGCCAACATTCTGCATATAGTCATTGGTCTTACCACCATCTTATAAAATTTTCCTTAAGTTTAAGTGGAACTTTTCAATCACACAAGCCGATGCATTCCTCCACTTCAACCATCCTACTTGAATTCTACTAATAACATCTCCATCTATTTCACCATCATTTTGAACAATAGAGCCTAAATATCTAATAGCTCACTCTTATTAATGACTTGTTCACTTAATGTCACAACACTACCACTGAACTTCTATAACTAAAATTACACCCTTATATTCAGTGTTAGATCTACTTAAACGAAAACCTTTAGACTCTAATGTTGACTTCCATAATTCAAGTTTCTCCGACTCTCTCTAGTCTTATCAACAAGAAGAATGTCATCAAAGAAAAGCATACACCAAGGTACATCTTCCTAAATGCCTAGTAAGAACATCCATAACTAAAGAAAAAGGTAAGGGCTTAAAGTTGATCCTTAATGTAATCCAACCAAATAGGAAAATATTTTATCAATCCTCCTATGTGACACAAGCTCTAGTATACATATCCTTAATGACTTGAATATAACCAATATTAACTCTTTTCTTCTAGAACTCCAAAGAACATCTCTTGAAACTTTATCATAAGCTTTCTCTAAATCAATAAATATCATATGTAGATCCTCCTTACTTTCTCTATACTTCTCCATCAAACCTCTTAACAAATGTACAACATCCATAGTGGATCTACCTGTCATGTAACCAAACTAATTGTGAGAAACTTTTGTTTCACATCATAACCTATGCTCAATTTCTCCCATAATTTTAATGTATGACATTAACTTAATTCCTCTATAATTTACACTCTTGCATCACCTTTATTCTTAAATATAGGAACCAACAAACTCTTTTTCCACTCATTTGGCATCTTTTCAGTATTTAAAATAACATTAAAAAGATTTGTAAGCCAAAAAATTCCTTGATCTCCCAAACATTTCCAGACTTTTATTGGAATATCATCAGGTCCTACTTTTTTCCACATTTCATTTTCTTTAAAGCTTCTTTAACTTCAGATTTACTAATACGATGATAAAATGCAATTCTCTATTTTGTTTAGGTATTAAGGTTGCTAAAATCAATCATATTTTCAGATCCTTCATTGAAAAGTTTATCAAAATATCTCATCCACCTATTTTCAATATCCTTTTCTAAGAAAAGCACTTTATTATTTTTATCCTTAATACACCTCACTTGAACTAGGTCTTACTTCTCCTATCTCTTTGGTTGGCTAACTTATACATACATCTTTCACCTTCTTTAGTATCCAATTTATTGTATAAATCACTAAAAGCTAAATTTTTTACATCATATATTGCTCTCTTAGAATATCTATAGGTCACTTTATATATTTCCTAATTTTTCAAATTTTTACATCTAAATAAGTTTTACAGCAATGCTTCTTATTTCTTATCTTTTCTTATATATTTTGACTCCACCACCAACTATTTTAATAAAAAAAGATTTTCCTTTGATTCTCCAAGCACATTTTTAGCAAATTGCTTAATTTCACTTGCTACTTGTTCCCACATAACATTAACTTCCTTATGAACATCCCAAATTCTAAGCTCTTGTTGTTTGCTCTTAAAAATACTTTTAGTTATGTTCTTTAAGTGTCCCCATCTAATCCTAGGACAATAATTTGATTTATTTTTCCTCTTACAATCTTTCAACTTAAAATCTAAAACTAACAATCGATGTTGGGTACTTAACTTTCACTTGGAATGACCTTACAATCTTTACAATCTAAAGGATCTATTTTTCTTATTAGAGAATAATCAACTGAAGTTTTACTAGATCCATTTTTATAAGTAATAATATGTTCATCTTTTTTCTTAAAAGTATTAGCAACTACAAAATCATAAGCTAAAGCAAAATCTAATATAGTCCTACCTTCTTCACCACTCCAATCCATAACCACCATGAATACTTTTAAAATCTTCTACCACTCTACCAACATGTCCATTTAAATCTCTCCAATAAATACTTTTCTTCTTCAAGAGGTATCTTTTGTATTAATCCCTCTAATTCATTCTAAAAATTTTCTTCTGAGCATACATCCAAACCTACTTGAGGAGCATAAACACTTATAACATTGATAATCTTAATATCAACAATAATCTTTAAAGCTATAATTCTATCTCCACATCTATTAATATTTATAACATTATCTTTCAAACTTTTATCTATAATCACACCTACACCATTTCTAGTTCGACTTCTACCTAAATCCAAAGATTAAAACCTAAACTATCAAGTTTTCTTTGTCTTCTCCCAACCCATTTAGTTTTTTGAACACATAAAATATTTATCTTTCCATGAACCATAATATCTATTAATTCCATTAATTTACCTTTAAGAGTATCTATATTCCAAGTTCCTAACCTAATTCTAATTTCATGGACTAACTTCTTTACCCACATCCGTCCATAAAGTGGGAACCCTTGGTTATTTAACACTACACTAGGGTGCATGTTCTTGTACATTTTTTCACATTCAAGCCATACAATGCATCGCTCAAGGGATGCCCTAACATTAACACAATGATTTAAAGGATTCATGTCATGATTATTTTGACAAGTTTTACTGGTCACACTACTATACAACCCTCCACTTTTCACATCTGAACTTGGGATTGGAAAAGGTAAAGCAATAAAGAATAAAAAATTCAGACAAAACTAAAAACCCAAGCAAAAGATAGCAAAGTAGAAGAATCCACTGAGTTTCTAAAGAACCTCTCAAGAGATGAAGATCCATAAGAAAAGGAAACCACAACACAATTGAAGACAACTAACCATCTAAGAAAAATAGACCATCATAAGACTCTAGCTCCCTCCAAGAAGAAGAGACCAATCAAAAAAGAGACCTACAACCGCAAGAAATCTCAGCCATAAGGAGATCAGAAAACATAAAGAGAAAAAAACTGCTCAGATATGAGGGAAGAAGGATAATCACAATAATGAGGAGCATCAAATCCTAAGTGTATCTAGCTTCAAAGAAGTGTTACAAATAGAAAAAGTCACCAACCAAAAACATATCAAAGAAAAAATCCATCATATCATCATAGCCATCCCAGCCAAAGAAAAACATGAACCTATCAAAATAGCCACCCAGCCAAAGAAAAAGTGAAGCTAAGGAAATAGAAAGAGAGAGGAGAGCAATAAATAAAACTAATAGAAGGAAATCCCAACAAAACTAATTATGAACACCTCTTAAAAAAGAGGGAGAAAAAACCTCACAGCCCAAAAAAAATAGAGCTAACAGAGCCTAGAACAATAGCAATCCAAAGCCACCAAGGCACCAAGCCAACAGATCCCACAACAACACCAATCCAAAGCCACCAAGGCACCAACTAAAGGAAATAAAATAGAGTAGCCACATAATAGAGCACCCAAGAAAAGTAGCCAAGGAAAGAGCAAGAGAACCAAACCAACAAAAAAAAAGAAGAAGGCTAGAAAAAGCTAAAATAAACAACTAGAGAAATAGCCAACCAATAGACAAACCACATGCCAAGGAAAAGCCCAACCTACCACCAATAAAGAGAGCAAAAGCACCAACCAAAGAAAGGCAAGCCAATAGGAACAAAGCCACCAGCACAAAACCAACTAGCCAAAGGGCACAAAAAACCCCAACAAACAGGAAGCCAAAATCACCAAGCTAGAAGGAGGAAAATTAGCCAAGAAGCCAATACTCTAGCTAGCAAGAAAACACATAGCAAAAGCTCAACCAACAGAGAAAAACCAGCCAAAAAGTAAAAAAAACCTCCCAAGGATAGGAGAGATTATTTCCAAGAAGCTTTGGAATGAGTAACCCTCAAGAATGAGGAGGGGCATAAATGAACACTTTTTTCTTTTTTTCTTCTTTAAACAAGTTTTATAACCATGTCCTTTCTCCAAAAAAATCTCCTTTCAAAATGAATCAAAATTATTATAAAAGGCATGGGATTAGTAGAGAAGCTATCAATTTCAAAGAAGAGCTCGTAATCATCCACAATAATAGACAAAGGAAAATAAAATAGTATGCATTTTAGAATAAGTGAAATAAGGAGCAAGAATAGCTTTATTAAGAAGCAATTATCAATATTTTCACTTTCCAACAAAATCAAAGAGTCCCTCCCTGCCTTCACTCATAAAAGAAGTAAGAAGCATAATCCATATTTTCAATACAATCTTCATGTAAGGGATTAAAATAAGATTCAAATACCATAGAAACACATAGCATATTACTAAAATTCTAAACATAATTTCCAGCCATAGAAAAGTCATCATTTTAAGCTGAAACATAACTATTCAAAATGAGAAAATTATCACAGGTATCTAAATTTTATTTTTTAAAAGAAGGATCACCAATATTAACAAGATTGTAAGGACTAGAATTTAAAATATTAGAAATAAGAACATTCTTTTCACCACCATTCTCAATCAAAGAAAGCAAATAAAGAGTCTCTTTCCCAAGATCTAAAGCAAACATAGGAGAAAGAGAAACAACATCCAACTGATTGGAAGAAACGGTGTTAGAATCAACAATATTCAAACCATCATCATGAAAGGACTCATGTACACATCCAAACCATTAGAATCATTAACCATAGCCTCTAAAGTCTTCCCTTTAACAGAATAATAAAAAGAAACACTTAAAGCATGATTATTAGTTAAAACTTTTTCAAAAACATCAAAATTACCTTTTGCATCAGACAAATCATTAATAAGTAAAACTTTTTCAAAAGATTCAGAAATCTGGTTTTGGAAAACATCAAAATTATGAAACTAGATTTTCCTTTATCCAACTTGAGAGAATCATCAAGTTTTTCAACAATTGAATTCTTACTAGTCATTTTCTTCCAAAGAGAGGGATGAGTAATAAAGCATTCAAAAATTTCATTCCCATGAATCTTACAATGATTACAAAAAATTGGAAAGTTCTCAAAAACAACTTTCTGAAAATAACCACATTTCTTCAAACCTAACCAAATTTCTTTCAGATATTTTTTAGTAATTTCAATCTCTACAAGAGTTCTAGCAGCATACGATCTAGAAGAAGCAGTTGTTGCTTGATCAACTTGCAAAGGTCAACCAAAAATTAAACCAATAGCATAAAAAATCTAATGATTAAATAGATGAATCTGCAAGTTAGGTACAGAAATCCAAATGGGAACAATAGGAGACTCTTCATTAACTTCAAACATAGGCATCCATTTTAGAATACACATTTGATAATTAAAAACATAGTAAGAATGCCTAGAAAAAATTCTTCTGTAATCAAGGACATTAGAAAGTTTAATCAAAACATGCCTTGCATCAATCAACCTAATAGAAAAAGAACTAAATAAATTTAAGCTATGAAAAAAGAACAAATATTATCCATGGCCATTTAATTGAAAACTTTCCAATCAAATAAAAAGAAAAAGGCTCAGCTAATCGTTCAATATCCTCATCTAAAATCATAATTGTCAGAGTACCTTTAAAAGTCATATGATGCAAATTCAAAGGAGGCTCGTGGAGGAATTCTTACCAAAGCCTCTTTGAAATATTTATTATAGTGGTAGGATTACCCAAAAATTTGATTTCTAGGATCCATCGGCACATGGGATTTACCCCATGGATTTGAAGAAGCTGATGCCATGAGTCATAGCATCGTGATAAGAACAGGTTGAGATTGGCCCAAGGCTGACAATTAATAGGGAATCCAAGAGAGAAAATGCTCAAAAACTCACCAAGAACATGAGAGATCTCATAATCGCCCAATAATAGGGTTTAGTTTAGTTTTAAGGTTTAGGTTTTATGTTTAGTGTTTATTAGTTATTATTAGCTTTTATTAGTTTTAGGTTATTATTAGTTTTATGTTAAGTTTAGTTAGTTTAGTTTTAGTTAAGTTATTAGTTTAGTTTTATTAGTTTTAGTTTTACTTAATATTATTTTTAGCTTAGTTTAGTCGGGGTTAGTTTTAGTTTATTATTTTATTTAGTTTATTTGTTTATTGGGGTTTAGTTTATCAAGTTTATTTATTAGTTATTGTTAGTTAGTTTTGTTATTAGTTAATTATTATTATTAGATATGATTTTATTATTTTAGGTTTAGTTACTTTTAGTTAGTGGTTTAGTTTTATTAGTTTAGTTTTGTTAGTTTATTTATTAATTTATTAGTTTAGTTTATTAGTTTTATTAGTTTATTTTATGGGTTTAGTTTATTATTATTATTAGGTTTTATTTAGTTTATTTCATTTTATTAGTTATTTATTTATTATTATTATTAGTTTAGTTAGTTGGTTTATTACTAGTTTTATTTTAGTTTAGTTTTTTCTTTAGTTTATTATTATTATTATTATATATTTATTATTAATAATTTTTATTATTTAATTTATTTATTTAGTTAGGGTTTAGGGTTTAGTTATTTTGTTATTTATTAGTTAGTTTATTACTAGTTTTATTATTAGTTTATTAGTTTAGTTCATTAGTTATTTTATTATTATTATTTATTATTCTTATTTTGTTTAGTTAGTTATTTTATTAGTTTTATTATTATTAGTTTAGTTTATTAGTTTGTTTATTAGTTTTTTAGTTTATTTTATTAGTATATAATTATTGTTAGGTTATTATTTATTATTAGTTTTATTTAGTTTTTATTAGTTTTATTTTATTAGTTATTATTAGGTTTTGTTTATTATTTATTATCAAGTTTTATTGTTAGTTAGTTTTATTAGTTTTATTATTAGTTTATTAGTTTTTTTTAGTTAGTTATATTATTATTATTAGTTTTATTAGTTTAATTATTAGTATTTTACTTTAGTTTAGTTTTTATTATTAGTTTTATTATTATTAGTTTTATTAATTTTGGGTTTAGTTATTTATTTATTATTATTATTATATAATTTTTTATTATTATTATTATTATTATTATTATTATTTATTATTAGTTTAGTTAATTTTAATTATTAATTTATTTAGTTAGTTTAGTTATTATTAGTTTTATTATTAGTTAGTTATTATAGTTATTAGTTTAGTTTATTTAGTTTATTATTTTATTTATTTTAGTTAATTTTAGTTTAGTTTTTTTAGTTCTAGTTTATTATTTATTTATTATATTATTAGTTTATTTAGTTAGTTTTAGTTATTAGTTTTATTATATTTAGTTTTTTAAGTTATTAGTTTAGTTTAGTTTATTTATTATATAGTTATTATTATTTTAGAAGTTTTATTAATTTATTATTATTAGTTTATTTATTATGTTGTTAATTATTATAAGTTTAGTTTATTTATTTAAGATTTATTTTATTATATAGTTTATTATTATTATTAGTTTAGTTATTAGTTTATTTATTAGTTTTATTATTAGTTTTAGTTAGTTTATTTGTTTTAATTAGTTTTTTTTAGTTTTATTATTAATTTTAGTTATTATTATTTAGTTAGTTATTATTATTAAATAGCTTTAGTTTATCTTTAGTTTAGTTATTAGTTAGTTATTATTATTAGTCATTTATTAGTTATTTACTTAGTTTATTAGTTTTATTTTAATTTTAGTTTGGGTTTAGTTTTATTATATTATTATTTTATTGTTTTATGTTTAGAGTTTAGGTTTATTAATAGTTATTATTATTAGTTATTATTTTATTTTAGTTTAGTTAGTTATTATTTTTAATTTTGATTATTATTAGTTTACTTTTGTTTTTTTTATTTTATTAAATTTTTAGTTTATTTTATTATTTGTGGTTCTTTTGTTTTATGTTTAATTTAGTTATTAGTTTGTTTTTATTAGTTTTATTAATTATTTTTTATTATTAATTTATTAGTTTTATTATTTAGTTAGTTTAGTTTTTATTTTTAGTTTTTATTTTTGTTTATTATTGGTTATTTTTATTTATTAGGTTTATTGTTTTATTTATTTTATTAGTTTTATTTTTTATTTTTTATTTTTATTTTTTTTTTTTAGGTTTAGTTGTGGTTTAGTTTAGGTTTATAGTTTAGGTTTAGGTTATTTTTATTTATTTTTTTTGGTTTTTTTTTAATAGAACAAATTCATGTTCATATTTTTCTTTTTATTTTCATCCAAGTAACACCAAGTTCTCTAAGACACAAGAGACAACATAGATAAAAATGAGCACATAGAAATCAAAACCCTAAATAACTGGAACCATCTCTACCATAAAGACACAATTTCATAGGATCGATCAATCGCTCTTCAATTTCTGCCATAGAACCATCCTGCCTCGATAGTGGGATCCACCATCATATCCTCGATCTCTCCCTCCACCACCACCACGACAGAACCTCCGCTTCCTCCCCGCCCATAATCACCACTCCAACCACCACCTCATATCCACCAAGACCTCATCCCACCATCAGGATAATTGCCACCTCCACTACTGATCTGATAAGCCTGTTGATGTGATGTTCATCAAGGTTACCATTCTGTGGTTTAACTTTAGGTTTAAGTTTATTAGTTTTAGGGTTTAGTTTATTTTTTTAATTTATTTATTTACATTAAGTTTAGGTTTAGTAGTGAGTTTAGGTTTTGAGTTTATGGTTTAGGGTTTGGTTGGGTTTAAGGTTTGCATTTAGGATTAGGTTTAGGGTTTAAAGTTTTAAAGTTTATGCTTAAGGTTGTGGTTTAGGGTTAGGTTGGCTTTAGTTTTTAGGTTTTAGTGGTTTAGTTGAGTTTAGGATCAGTTTGGGGTTTTAGTTTAGTTTAGTTTTGTAGTATTGTGGGTTTAGTTTTATTATTTAGGCTTTTTTTAAATTAAGTAACCGACAGTTTAGTTTATTTATATTTATTATTTTTAGGTTTATTTTTATTTTTAGTTTAGTTTATTTATTTTAATTTTATATTTTTATTTTAGTTTATTTTTTTTAGGTTTAGGTTTATGTTTATTTATTTTTAGTTGATTTTTTAGTTTAAGTTTTATTTTATTTTAGGTTTAGGTTTAGTTTTATTTAATTTTTTTTTTATTTAGGTTTATTTTAGGTTTATTTTAGGTTTTATTTTTTAGCTTTAGGTTGTTTTAGTGAGTTTTATTTTATTTTAGTTTATTTGATTAATGTTTATTTTATTTTTTAAGTTTTTAGGTTAAGGTTTTATTTTATTTTTTTGTTTAGGTTTATTTTTTATTTTATTTTATTTAGTTTTAGTTGTTCAAGTTTAGTTTATCTTAAGTTTAGGTTTAGGTGTTATTTATTTTAGTTTATTTTAGGATTATTTTATTTTATTTATTTTATTTTATTTTAGGTTTAATTTTTTTATATTTAGGTTTTATTTTATTTATTTTTATTTTATTTTTTTATTTATTTAGTTTTTATTTTATTATATTTATTTATTTTATTTATTTAGTTTTTTTTTATTTAATTTAGATTTTTAATAATTTTATTATTAGTGTTTTATTTATCCATTTTAGTTTTATTTTAATTTTATTTTATTTGGTTTAGTTTTAGGTTTAGTTTAGGTTTTATTTTTTAATTATTTAGTTAAGGTATATTTTATTTATTTATCTTTTTTTTTAGGTAGGCCTTTAGTTTGTGGTTTTAGTTTTTAGTTAGGTTAGGGTTTAGGGTTTAGGGTTAGCCTAAGGCATTTTGGGTTTTAGTTAGCTCAGTTGGCTCAGGTCTCAGGGCCTGGGGGGTTTATCAGGTCAGTTTTGCCTAGGGCCTTTTAGTGGCTCAGTTTTGGAGTCAGTAGGCTCTAAGAGTCCAGGGTGGGTTGGGTGGGTTGGGTAGGTTTAGGGTTTAGTTTATGATTTGCCTGGTTTGTGGCCTAGGGTTTAGGGTTTAGAGTTTAAAAATTAAGCAAACTAGATTTTTTTAGTTTATTTTTATTTTTGGTTTTATGTTTATTTTTAGGTTTTAGGTTTTGTTTTTTCTAAGTTTACTTTTAAGTTTATTTTAGTCCATTTAGTTTTATTTTAAGTTTATTTTATTTTATTTTGTTTTAGTTTTATGTTTAGTTTTATTTTAGGCAGTTTAGGTTTTATTTGTTTTAGTTTAGGTTTAGGTATATTTATTTATTTGAGGTTTAATTATTTTTAGTTATTTATTGATTTATTTTTTTATTTTCTTTTTATTTTAAGTTAATTTTTAAGTTTAGTTTATTTATTTATTATATTACTTTATGTTTATTTTATTTTATTTTATGTTTATTTTTATTTTATTTTATTTTATTTTTTAATTTAGCTTTTTAATTTTATTTTAGTTTATTTTATTTAGGTTTAGTTTGGTTTAGATTTTAGTTTAGTTTTTTTATTATATTTTTTTATTTTATTTATTTTTTTTTTTATTTTTATTTTAGGTTTTATTTAGTTTGCATTTAGTCTAGTTTTAGGGTTTAATTTGTGTTTTTATGTTATGGTATGGTAGGGTTTAGTTTTGTGGTTTAGGGTTGGGTTTAGGTTTGTGGATTTTTTGGGGTTTAAGGTTTAGGTTTTTATGGTTTTAGGTTTAGGGTTTGTTTAAGTTTAGGTTTAGGGTTAGTTTAGTTTAGGAGTTTTTTAGTTTTTTTTGTTAATAAAGAATAATTCATTCAACATTTCTTCTTTTCAAATTCATCAACCAAGTAATACACTAAGTTTTCTCATACACAACAACAAAGTTCAAAATGAGCATATATATTACAAATCAAAACTAGTAACTAGAACCATCTAAAAGACATAGTTCCATAAGTGATTTCATTGCTCTTCAATTTGTCAGCCCATCAAAACCACCTCGCTCTCAGTGGATCCACCATCATATCCCCACCTCTCCCCATCACCATGATAACCTCCATCACTCCCGCCGCCCAAGACCACCACAACTCACCACCACCTCCATATTCACTAGAACGTCCATATCCCCACCACCACTCACGATAAGCCACCTTCGCTTCACCTCCTGTCAGCCTGATCTAGATCATCTGACTATCATGTTCTGCCATCAAGGTTTTTTATTCTTAGGGTTTTGGTTTAGTTTTAAGTTTTTTTAGGTTTTCTTAGGATTATTTTATAATTTATTAGTTACTTTAGGTTAGGTTTTAGAGGTTTAGATATTTTATGGTTTATTTTTTAGGGTCAGGGTTTAATGTTTAGAGTGGTTTAGGTGTTGAGGTTTAGGGTTTAGGGTTAGAGGTTTAGGGTTTAGGGCTTAGCCAGGGTTGTGGTTTGATTTTGGTTTTTTTTTTTTTACTAAACCCAGATTTAGTTTATCCAAGATATAAGTTTATTTTAATTTTTAGTTAACTATTTTTTTAGTTTTATTTATTATTTTATTTTATTTATTTAGTTTATTTATATGTTTATTTATTTAAGGTTTTATTTTTTTTAGGGGTTTGTGGTATTCATTATTTAGTTTTAGCTCATATTTATTTTAGCATTTAGATTTAGGCCAAAGGCCAGTTTTAAAGTCAGTTTTTTTTCATGTTTATTTTTTATTGGGTCAGGTTTCAGCTTAGTGTTATGGATCAGTTTAGGTAGGTTTTAGGTTTAGTCCTGATAGGATTTAGGTTTAGGGTTTTTATTTTTAGGGTTAGGCCATCTTTGGTTGGGTCTGTTTGGGTAGGTTTAAGGTAGGTTTGGGTTTAGGCTCATTTTCAGTTTTGTGGTTTTCAGCTAGTTTAGGGTTTTAGTTTAGGGCTAGGTTTTTGGGTTTAGTTCTTTTAGGGTAGGGTGCAAGGTGGTTTTAGGGCAGTAATTTTAGGAGTTTAGGTTTTGAGTGTTAATATTTTTTTAAAAATTTTAGTTTATTTATTTAATATTTTTCATTTATTCTTTATTTTATTATTATTTCTTTGGTTTTTTTATTTAGTTTTAGGTTTATTTATTTTAGTTTAGGTTTTCATCTATTTTATTCTATAGGTTTATTAGGGTTTATTTTATTTCTTTGTTTAGTTTTATTTTATTTATTTTTAGGTTTAGGTTTATTTTTTTTTAGATCCATGTTTTAGTTTATGTCTATTTTAGGTTTAGGTTTTAGTTTTTATTTTAGGTTTATTTTTAGGTATTATTTTAGTTTTTATTTTATTTATTATTATTGGTTTATTTTTAGTTTAGTTTATTTATTTTATTTATTTTAGTTTTATTTATTTAGCTAGGTTTAGGTTTTTTTTTTGCTTTTATAGATTTTATTTTTATTATTTTTAAATTTTATTTTTAGATTTATTTTTTTAGGTTTAGGTTTTTATCTAGTTTTATTTTTTTTATATTTTAGGTTGTTTTATTTTTTATTTTATGTTTATTATTTTGGGTTTAGTGTTTAGTTTATGGTTGGGTTCTGGATTTAGGTTTAGGTTTATATCTTTATTTATGTTATAGGGTTTCTATGGTTTGGATTTAGGGTTTGGTGTTTGTGAAGGTTTTGGGTTTTAGGGTTTTCTGGTTTAAGGTTTTAGTTTTAGTTTAATGTTTAGGGTTTTTTTTTTTAATAGAGAAGAAATTTAGATTCAATATTTTCTTCATTTCATCAACCAAGTACCAAGTTTTCTAAGATAGCTGACATACATCAAAAAATTTAAAGAGGAAATACCTAGATAATTAGAATCATCTCTAATGTAAAGACATAATTCCATAAGCAGCCTAATGAATGGACCATTCTTTAGTTTCTTCCCATCCACCATCACCTCTCAGTAGATACTCCATCATATCCTGATCCTCCATCAACACCAGTTTAACCTCTATTGCTCCTCCCTCGCCTCCAACTACCTCCTCTCCATATCCATTAGCACCTCTAGATCCATCAGAGGCTCCACCTCAACCTAGATCCCGCCTCCATAACCACCACCTTCCATTTATCCAGCACTCTTGCACAGGGTTGGGATTAAGGTTTGTTTTAGTGTTTTGGGTTTAAGGATTATTTTGTGGGTTTTTAACTGGGTTTAGTTCAGGGTTTTAGGGTTTTTAGGTTTAGGGTTTAGGTTTATTTTGGGTTAAGGTTTTGGCTCAGGGTTTAGGGTTAGGGTTTGTGGGTTTATTTGGGTTTAGAGTTTATGCTTTAAGGATTATTTTAAGGTTTAGTTTTAGTTTAGGGTTTGGGGTTAGCTTAGGGTTGGGTTTTTTGGTTTTTATTTCTAAGGGCTTTAGTTTTATTTTTTAGGATTTGGTCAGCCAGGGTTTTTGGGTCAGGTGGTAGGTTTATGGTTAGTTTATGATTTTTAGTTTAGGGTTCATAGCCAGGGTTTAGGAGTTTTAGTTAACCAGTTTTTTATTTTAGTTTATTTTAGTTTTTTGGTATGTTTTATTTTTTTAGGTTTAGGTTTATTTTATCTAAGTTTACTTTTAGGTTTTATTTTTTTAGTTTTTAGTTTATTTTAGTTTATTTTATATTTTATTTATGTTTAGTTTATTTTAGTTTTAGGTTTTATTTGTTTAGTTTTAGGTTTAGGTTTATATTATTTATTTATTTGAGGTTTAATTATTTTTTATAGTTTATGGTTTAGATTTATTTTATTTTTCTTTTTCTTTTATTTTAAGTTTATTTTAAGTTTAGGTTTTATTTATTATATTTACTTTATGTTTATTTTATTTTTATTTTATGTTTAGTTTTTATTTTATTTAGGTTTATTTTATTTTTTAATAGTTTAGCTTTTAATTTTTATTTTAGTTTATTTTTAAGTTTAGGTTTAGGATTTGGTTTAGATTTTAGTTCAGGTTTTATTTTATTATATTTTTTATTTTATTTATGTTTAGGTTTTTTTATTTTTTTTATTTTTAGGTTTTATTTAGTTTGCATTTAGTCTTTTAGGTTTTTAGGGTTTAGAATTTAGGGTTTATGGTTTATGGTTTATGGTTTGGGGTTTAGGTTTTAGGGTTTGGGGTTTAGGGTTCAGGGTTTATGTTTAATGGTTTAGGGTTTAGAGTTTTAGGATTTAGGGTTTGGGGTTTAAGGTTTAGGGTTTTTATGGTTTAGGGTTTAGGGTTTCTGGTTTAAGTTTTAGGTTTAGGGTTGGAGTTTTAGTTTAGGTTTAAGGGTTTTTGCTTTTTTTGTTAATAGAGAATAATTTTGTATTCAACATTTCTTCTTTTCAAATTCATCAACCAAGTAATACACTAAGTTTTCTCATACACAAGCAACAACAAAGTTCAAAAATGAGCACATATATTACAAATCAAAAACTCTAGGTAACTAGAACCATCTCTACTATAAAGACACAGTTCCATAAGCGATTTAGATTGGACGTTCTTCAATTTGTCCTCCCATCAAAACCACCTTCTCTAGTAGCGATCCACCATCATATCCCATCTATCACCATGATGGTTGTAACCTCCATCGCTCCTCCCGCCACCAAGACCACCATAACTCTGACCACCACCTCCATATTCACTAGAACGTCCATATCCCCCACCACCACTACAATAGCCACCTTTATCACCGATTATTAACTGGGTTGATCTCATGTTCCTGTCATCAAGGTTTTACCTATTCTTAGGGTTTTGGTTTAGTTTTAAGTTTTTTAGGTTTTAGGGATTAAGATTATTTTATAATTTATTAGTTACTTTAGGTTTAGGTTAATGGTTTGGGGTTTAGAGTTTAGGGTTTTGGGATGGTTTTTTTTTAGGTTTAGGGTTTAGGTTTAATGTTTAGAGTTAAGGTTTAGGGTTTAGTTTTTTATATTTTAGGTTTAGTTTTGAAGGTTTAGGTTTAGGTTTAGCGCTTACTGCCTAGGGTTTTATTTTGGGTTTAAGGTTTTTTAAAACCAAGTAAACCGATGTGTTTTATAAGATATTAAGTTTATTTTAATTTAGCCTTTATTTTTTTATTTTTATTTAGGTTTATTTTATTTTATCTAGTTTGTTTATTTAATTTATATATCTTTAATTTAGGTTTATCTTAGGGTTTAGGTCTAAGGTTATTATTTAGTCTCAACATCAGGGTTTTAGCATAGAAAAGGTATCAGTAGGGCCCAAAGCCCAGTGCCCAGGCTTAGGCTCAGGGCCCAGGATCTAGGGTCAGCAAGGCCTGGGGCCTTTAGGGCCCAGGGCCTTGGTGGCCCAGGATCAGCCCAGGCCTGTGGTTTTGGGAAGCCCAAGTCCCAGTGATCCAGGATCCAGGGCCCAGGGTTTTAGCCCACGCTTTAGGTCTTAGGTCATCTGGCCTAGTTTTCAGGGCCTGTGGCCTAGTCAGGTCTGGGCCTGGGCTCAGGGTTTTAGGCCTTGTGGTTGGTTTTAGCCAGATCCAGGATAGCTCAGTTTAGTGGCCCAGTTGGTGGGTCTTGGGTTGGGCCTTGGGTTTAGGGCTCAGTTTAGTGCAGGGTGGTTTAGGGTTGTAATTTTATGGTTTAGGGTTGTACTTTTATGGTTTAGGGTTGTAATTTTATGGTTTAGGGTTGTAATTTTAGTTTCACTTATTTTATTTATTATTTTATTTTGGTTTCTTTTTGTTTTTATTTAGTTTTAGGTTTATTTATTTTAGTTTAGGTTTTTCATTTTAGTTTATTCTATAGGTTTATTTGTAGGTTTATGCTTATTTCTTTGTTTAGTTTTATTTTTAGGTTTAGGTTTTATTTTTTTTTAGATCTATGTTTTAGTTTATGTTCTATTTTTTTTAGGTTTAGGTTAGTTTTTATTTTAGTTATTTTTAGGCATTATTTTTAGTTCAGTTTATTCTATTTATTTTATTTAGTTTAGGGTTTTATTTTAGTTTATTTTTAGGTTTAGGTTTTATTTATTTTAGTTTAATTTATTTTAGCTAGTTTAGGTTTATTTTATTTTTATTATTTAGGTTTAGGTTTTATTTTTATTATTTTCAATTTTATTTTAGATTTATTTTTAGGTTTAGGTTTTATCTAGTTTATATTTTTTTTATATTTTAGGTTTTTTTTTATTTTATGTTCATTATTTTGGTTTAGGGTTTTTTAGTTTATGGTGGGTTTAGGATTTAGGGTTTGGGTTTAGGTTTTTAGATTTAGGGTTTATGTTAGTTTAGGGTTTAGGGCTTATGGTTTAAGGATTAGGGTTTAGGGTTTAGGGTTTTAGGGTTTTTAAGGTTTTTAGGGTTTTTCGGGTTTAAGGTTTCAGGTTTAGGTTTTAGTTTAATGTTTAGGGTTTAGGGTTTAAGGTTTTTTTTTAATACAGAAGAAATTTAGATTCAACATTTCTTCTTTTCGATTTCATCAACCAAGTAGCAGACCATGTTTTCTAAGATACAAGCGACGACATACATAAAAAATGGGCACACATAGAGCAGATGAAATATCCTAGATTATTAGAATCATCTCTTATGTAAAGACATAATTCCATAAGCAACTGATCGAATGGACCATTCTTTAGTTTCTTTCATTCCCATCAGACCACCATCACCTCTGGAGTAGCAGGATACTCCATCATATCCCTGATCTATCCCTCCGCCACCACTATAGTTTTAACCTCTATCGCTCCTCCCGCCTCCATAACTACCATCTCCATATCCATTAGCACCTCTAGATCCATCAGTAGCTCCAGTTCCTCAACCTCTAGATCCTGCCTCCATAACCACCACCTTCATATCCACCATCATATCCACTAGCACTTCCATAGGTTAGGTTTGGGTTTTAGGTTAGTGTTTTGGGTTTGGGATTAGTTTTTAGTTTTAGGGTTTTAGGACTTAGTTTGGGGTTTAGGGATAGCAGTGGTTTAGGTTAGTTTAGGGTTTAGGTTTAGAGTTTGTGGGTTTAGGCTTAGTGTTTAGGTTTAAGGTTTGGGTTTAGGTTTGGGGTTTAGTTTGGGTTTTTGGGTTTGTGGTTTAGGTCAGGTTTGTGGTTTTATGATTTAGGGTTATTTTAGGGTTTAAGGTTTAGAGTTTAAGGTTTAGGGTTTAGGATTTAGGATTTATGCTTAAGGTTTAGGGTTTAGGGTTTTTATTTGTTTATTTTTTGGAAAAAATTTAAATTAAGTAAATCAGTAGGTTTAGGTTTATTTAGTTTGTTTTTTATTTATTTTACTTTATTTTTTTTTTTAATTTAGATTCATTTTTATTTCTACTTAGTTTAGTTTATTTAGTTTAGTTTAGGTATTTTGTTTTATTTTTTAAAGTTTAGGTTTAGGTTTATGTTTATTTTGGTTTAGTTTTATTTTAGTTTATTTTTTTTTTTTATGTTTTATTTTATTTTATGTTTAGGTTTAGGATATTTTATTTTTTTGGTTTAAGTTTTAGGTTTTTATTTTAGTTTTATTTTGGTTTTATTTTTTAGTTTAGTTTAGGTTTATTTATATTTTAATATTTAGTTTAGGTTTAGGTTTAGGTTTATTTTTTAAGTTTAGGTTTAGTTTATTTATTTTGGTTTAGGTTTTATTTATTTTAGTTTAGTTTATTTTAGTTTTATTTTATTTTATTTTGTTTATTTTATTTTTATTTTAGGTTTAGGTTTTAATCCGTGTTTATTTTACATTTATGTTTTTTAGTTTTATTTTATTTTTATTTTAGGTTTAATTAATGTTTATTTTTAGGCTTATTTTATTTAGTTCTTATATTATTTTAGCTTATTTTATTTTTAGTTTAGTTTTAGGTTTTAATTATTTTATTTTAGTCTAGTTTTTTATTTTATTTTCATTATTTTTTTAGTTTTAGGTTTAGCTCAGGCCAGGGTTTAGCTTTCTCATTTTACTAGGCTCAGCTTTATTTATTTTATTAGATCTTACTCTAGCCTGGCCTTAGGCTCTCAGGTTATGGCCCAGCTCAGCCCCTGCCCTGGGGTCTTGTGGCTCAGGCAGGGCCTGTGGCCCAGGAGCCCAGGCCCAGGGCCCAGGGTCTGTCTGAACAGGCCTGGGGCCCAGAGCCTCATGCTGCCCTTCAGGGCCTGGCTCAGGGCCCAGGCCTGTGGCCCAGCCCAGGGCCCAGGTCAGACACTGTGGTCAGCCTGACCCAGGCCTGGGCCAGCACTCAGCTCAGCCCAAGATCTCAGTCCCAGCCTTGGCCTAGCTCAGGCCCAGGGCCCAGCCTTCTCAAGCCCAGGCCTGTGGCCCAGGCTCATGCTCACAAGGCTGGCTGCCCAGCTCAGCCTGGGCCTGGCCTGGCTCAGCCCAGGGCTCAGGCCCAGCCTCTCAGTGCCTAGCTCAGATCAGCTCAGCCTCTGGCCTCAGGTCCACCCAAGCCTGGGGTCAGTGCAAGGCCTGCTCAGCTCAGCCTAGGCTCAGCTCAGGGCCCCTGCCTGCTCAGGCTTTTAGGCCCAGCCCATTAGCCTTTTCTGGCCTACCTTCTGCCCAGCCTAGCCCAGCCTCTGGCCTCAGATGCCTGGCCTAGGGCCCAGCTCAGCTCATGGTTAGCCTCAGTGGCTAGGGCCCAGGGCCTAGTAATCCTGTCCAGCCCAGGCCTGGGGGCCCAGGCTCAGCTCAGCTCAGCCCAGGCTCACTGCCCAGTGGCTCAGAGCCCAGCTCAGCCTGGGGCCAACTCAGCTCAGGTCCCTAGGGCCAGTCAGTTAGCAGGTACCTGTTCAGATCTGCGTGTGGCTCAGGTTTAGGTTAAAGTTTATGGTTTGAATTTAAAGTAGGATTTGGTAGGGCCTGTGGTTTAGTGGCCTGGGGGGTTTGGCTGTAGGTCAGGGTTTAGTGGTTTTGGGTTTAGCATTTAGGATAGGGTGGGACCATTTAGTTTATGGTTTATGGTGGGTTTAGGTGGGTTTAATGGTGGTTTTAGGGTTTAGGGTTTAGGGTTTAGGTTTAGGATTTAGGTTTTATTTTGGGTTTAGGGTTTAAGAATTTTTTAATAGAGAATAAATTAATATTCAACATTTCTTCTTTTCGATTTCACCAACCAAGTAGCGCACCAAGTTTTCTAAGATACAAGGGATGACATAGATAAAAATGATCACGATAGAGCAAATCAAAACCATAGATAACTAAACTATCTCTATCAGAAAGACACGCCTAAGTAGCGATTGCATTCTTCGCTTTTTCCATCAAAACCACTACCACCTCTCGAGCAGCGGGATCCTCCATCATATCCCCAATCTATCCCTCCGCAACCATGACGGTTGTAACCTCCGTCTCCCTTCCCGCCTCCATAACAACCACTGCTCTGACCACCACCTCCATATCCATCAGCACCTCCAAATCTCCCACCACCACAATGATAACCACCGCCTCCACCTTTGCCTGCAATGCCGATCTGACAAGGGTACATAGTTGACACCGATGTTCCTACCATCAAGGTTTCTACAATTATTAAGGTTTAGGGCTTGCTAAGGTTTTGATTATTAGGTTTTAGGCATTTTATTTTATTTATCTATTTCCCTTGCCTTTAGGTTTTAGATTTCAGTAGCTTTAGGCTTCCAGGGCTCAGGTTAGGCTTCCAGGACTGGTGGGTCTCTGGGTCTTAGGCCCAGGTTTAATGCTGCCTAGGGTCTTAGGGCTCAGTAGGGTTTAGGGTTAGTGACCCAGGTGGAGACTGTGAGTTAAGAGTTTAAGTGATTAGGAGGGGTCTTGGTTAGTTTAGGGTTGATTTAGGGTTTGTGAGGAGGTTTAGGTTAGGCTGTCAGTTTATTTAGCTAATTTAGTTTTTTTTATTTAGCTCAACTTTATTTTTATTATCTTATTTTTATTTTACACTTATTTTAGTTTAGATTTTATTTAGTTTATTTCTTTTGGTTTTGGTTTTGGTTTATTTTTTAGTTTAGTTTTATTTTTATTTTATTTTTTAAGTTTTGGTTCGATTTTTTATTTTTAGGTTTATGTTTTCATTTTTATTTTATTTTTTTAAGTTGATATTTTAGGTTTTTATTTTTGATTTATTTTGGTTTTATTTTTAATTTATGTTTATGTTTATTTTAGTTTATTTTATTTTATTTTATTTATTTAGGTTTAGGTTTAGGTTTATTTTTTAATTTTATTTTAGTTTAGGCTTAATTTAGGTTATATGGATTTTGGTTTAGCTCATGTTTTATTACTTTTAGATTTTAGGTTTATTTTTTAGGTTTAGGTTTATTTTATTTATTTTAATTTATTTTAGGTTTATTTTATTTTATTATAGTATAGTTTATTTTAAGGTATTTCTTTTAGTTTAGTTTAGGTTTTATTTATTTTATTTTAGTTTAGTATTTATTTTTTTATTTTATTTTTAGGTTTAGGTTTAGGTTTAAGTTTAAGGTTTAATAGGTTTTTTTTATTTTTTATTTTGGTTTAGGTTTTAATTTTTTTTTTTTTATTTATTTGAGGTTTAAGTTTTTTTTATCTTAGGGTTTTGGGTTTAGGATTTTAGGTTTTCTTGGTTTTAGGTTTAAGATTGAGGGTTTAAGTTTTAGGTTTATGGTTTTAGGATTTAAGATTTAATTTAGGGTTTAGGGTTTGATTTTGGTTCAGAGTTTTAGTAGGTTTAGGTTTAGGTTTATGGTTTAGCTTAGTTTACGATTTTTTAATTTTTTATTTTTAAAGAGAACAAATTCGATTCAACATTTCTTCTTTCAATTCATCAACCAAGTAACACACTAAGTTTTCTAAGACAAAAGCAATGACATTGATAAAAAATGAGAACGCATAGAGCAAATAAAAAAACCTAGATAATTAGAATCGTCTCTACTATAAAGACACATAAGCCAAGATCATATCGGGCCATTTTTTAGTTTCTCTAGTTCTCAAAACCACCTCTCGAAGTGGATCCACCATCATATCCCCTGATCTCTCTCACCACCACTGCTGTAACCTTCATCGCTCCTCTCACCTCCATACCAACCAATGCTCCGACCACCACCTCCATATCCACCGGGCACCTCTAGATCCCCCACCACCACTGCGATAATTACCGCCTCTACCTTTGCCTTCACCGCAAGATCTAGACTGAGCCTGGTCGACGGTGATGTTCCTGCCATCAAGGTTCTGCCAATTCTTAGGGTTTTGTTAAATGAAAAGTGGGGAGAATTTTATTGATAAAAGAAGGGATACAAGGTCCTTAAAAGGGATAAATCTTTAAACCATCGCTCAAAAAAGCTACAATTAGCCTAAAGTGATAAATCCCCAACCTATTACAAGAAAACCAAAGCAAAAGAAAGAAAAGACAAAACTAAGAAAGAAATAGCACAAAATTCAAAGGGTAAAGACATCTATATCCTAAAATTTTCTAAGAGATGCACAAACCACCTACAACCCCAAAAAACCACAACAAACCCTCAGAAGAACTTAATATGAGAAAATCATCTAGAGATAAGGACTAGCTAAGTACATAAATGAAATAAAATAAAAAATCTTAGATAAGGCTGATAAGGCTCACCACATTCATCTCATGGCAACAGATATGTGAGCTTCCAAACTTCAAAAGAAGGGTTACAATCACATATGGTGCTACTAGCCAAAAAGATAATAGGGAAACATCCCACCATCATAGCCAACTTACCTGATTAAACTAAATAGCCAACAAGTAGAGCTAGCCAAGTTCTAGTATTTATCATCAAGATTAAATAGGTAACTAACTAGCAAAACAACCAGCCAAACCAGAGCAAAGAAACCAACCAAACATGACAGCAGCAAAGAAATAACCAACCATCAAAGCCACCCAAAACAAACAAAGACAAAAGGTAAAGAACCAAAAATTCTGCAGATCCACCAACGAACATCACAACTGCAACTAGCCATCAAGGACACCCAGCCAAATATAGCACCAGGAATCATTAGAAATAGCAATAGAGCCAAGAACAACCAAAGCCACATATAGGTTCATCCCACAATAGAAAGAAATGACAAGCCAATGGGCCATCTAACCAACAGGCAAACACCATAAAAAAAAACATAAAAAAGACCACAAGAAAAGGGGAACAAAAACTAGATGGTAGGTAACAGCTCCAGAGAGAGTAACTCAGCTCAGGAAGGAACAAAGCCCATGGCCAAGCTCAACCAATAATCATGATACTAGATAGCCAAAACCAAAAAGAAAAAGGCTGGAAAAAATAATAGCCATCAAGAAACCATCAACCAATAAACCCTCACAGGAATTAAAAGAGGCTAGGAAAATGGCAAACAAGCAAGCTCTAAAGCCAACCAATCACCAGGCCATTGTAAAACCAACACAGCAAGAGACCAACAAGACGAGAGAGCCACCAAAACTAGAGGGCAACCAAAGCTCAACAATACCAACTAGAAATAATCCTGACCTCCATCAGAAGGAGATATCATTCTTAGGGTCTAGGTTTAGGTTTAGGCTTATTATGGTTTAGTGTTTAAGTTTATTTTTTAATTTATTTAGTTACTTTAGGTTTAGGTTTAGGGTTTAGGGTTTAGGTCTGTGGCTCAGTGGTTTTATGTGTGTGGCTTTAGGGTTTAGGTTTATGTGGGTTTGGGATTTGTTTATTTTAGGGTTTAGTTTAGTGTAGGTTAGGGAGGGTTTGTAGGGAGTTTTTTAGGTTTAGGTTTAGGGTTTAGGGGTTTAGGATTTAGGGTTTATGGGTTTTTTTTTTTAAAACCAAGAGGTTTAGTTTATCCGCTTTTATTTATTTATTTTAGTTTATTTTATTTTATTTTTTATTATTATTTTATTTAGTTTAGTTTATGTATTTTAGTTTATGTTTTAATTTTAGTTTATTTTATAAGTTTGGGTTTAGTTTTATTTCAGTTGTGTTTTACTTTATTTTAATTTTAAGGTTTAGGTTTTTTTTTTTTTTTCAGGTTTAGGTTTTTTTTATTTTATTTTATTTGTTTAAATTTGAGGTTTTATTTTAGATTTATTTTAGGTTTTATTTTTTTGGCTTAGGTTTAGGTTTATTTTAGTTTTTATTTTAGGTTTAGGTTTTAGGCTTTATTTATTTTAGTTTAGTTTATTTTAGTTTAGGTTTATGCTTATTTTATTTTCTTTTTTATTTTATGTTTTGTTTTAGTTTACGATTTAGATTTTATTTTTATGGTTTATTTTTTTAGGTTTAGGTTTTCATTTCATTTTATTTTATTTTATTTTATTTTATTTTATTTTTTGTTTATTTTATTTTTTATTTTTCATCTAGTTTTATTTTAATTAGGTTTTATCATTATTTATTTTATTTTTTAATTTAGTTTAGGTTTATTTATTTATTTTATTTTAGTTTTATTTTATTTTATTTTATTTTAGGTTTAGGTTTAGGTTTAGGTTTTAGGTTTTATTTTTACATAGATTTAGGTTTTATTTATTTTATTTTAGGTTTTATTTAGTTTAGGTAAGTTTTAGGTTTTAGGGTTTAGGGGTTTAGGGTTTAGTGGTTTAGGTTTAGGGTTTAGTAGGGTTTAGTTTAGGATTAGGGTTTATTAGTGGGTAGTGGTTTAGGGTTTAGGGTTTAGGGGGGTTTAGTTTAGGTTTTGTGGGGTTTAGGGTTTAGGGTTTAGGTTTAGGGTTTATGTATGCAGGTTCATTTAGAGTTTTTTAGTTTTTTTAATAGAGAACAAATTTATATTCAACATTTCTTCTTTTTGATTTCATCAACCAAGTATCATACCAAGTAATCTATGACACAAGCGATGACATAGATAAAAAATGAGATCTCATAGAGCAAATTAAAAATCCTAAATAACAAGAATCGTCCCTACAATAAAGACATAGTTCATAAGCAGTAGATCAGATCGACCATTCTTCAATTTATCTAGTTCCCATCAGAACCACCCCGGCCTCTCTTGTAGTGGGATGAACCATCACATCCTCGATCTCTCCGTCTTCCACCACCACGGCTGTAACCTCCATCGCTGCTCCTGCCTCGATAAACACCATTGCTCTGACCACCACCTCCATATTCACCAGCACCTCTAGATCCTCCACCACCACTGCCATAACCGCCATCTATTCCTTCAGCTCCACCGCTAGATCTAAACTGAGCTTGGTTGATGTGATGTTCTTACCATCAAGGTTCTGCCTGTTCTAAAGGTTTGGGTTTATTAGGTTTTAGGGTTTAGGTTTATTTTTTAATTTATTTAGTTACTTTATGTTTAGTTTAATGTTTGGGGTTTAGGGCTTATGGTTTATGGTTAAGGTTTAGGGTTTAGGGATTAGGATTTTAGGTTTTATGCTTTTAGGGTTTTACGGTTGGGGTTTAGGATTTAGGGTTTAGGGTTCAGTCTTTAGGCTTGAGGGTTTAAGGTTAGTTTAGGGTTCAGGGTTTTAGAGTTTAGGGTTTATGGTTTAAGGTTTAGGGTTTAGGGTTTAGGGTTTGGGTTTAGGGTTTAAGGTTTGGGGTTTTTATTTTGGCAAAAGTTATAATTTTATTACAATAAAAGGAAAAGGTATAATATCCTTAAAAGGGGTAAGCTCTAAAATTATATTGCTCTCAAAGCTACAAGAAACTTAGAGAGCTAAACCCCCATCTAAGTACATTAGAAAAGATCGATAACAAATATAGCACCAAAAAAAGCATAAGAGAAAAGACAGTATGACTAAAAAAAATCAATAGTAAATGGATGGCCAGGTTCATGATTCCTTTGATAAAGTAAGATAAGCAAGATCCACAATAACATCCCTTGAGTTGATTGAGCAATGACCATTCCCTCTATAAAGTTCTAACCTGTAAAAGAAATTTGCAAAACACTACAAAGGCAAAGTCATAGCTAAAAAGGATAAGGATAAATAGAGGAAAAAGAGAGAGCTTAGAAAGAGAAGGCCCAGGGTCAATTAGGATCATCTCAAGGGGCAATAATAAATATGAGCATCCAGACTTCATAAAGAAGTGTTATAGTCATATATAATGCTACCAACTAGAGAGAAGAGGTGAGTAACATCAAAGCCATCATGGCCAACATACTTGATACAAGCAAACATCCAAGGCCAGTAGTCCATAGAGTTCTAGATCTAACACCATTAAATGAAAGCAACTGAGCAACAACCAGCTAGCAACCAAACCACCAAACAAAAAACACAACAGACTAATCATAATAACCTAGAAAGAGGCTAGAACAAAGTCAGAACATGAACAATAGCCATTAACCAGATACCGATCCAAGCTCCAAACCAAGAAATACCATAACCAGCCATTAGTAAGCACCAGATCAATGCTAATTAATGGAGAAACAACCAACAAAACCAAGATAGGAGCCCTCAATCCAAAGTCCCAATAATAAGCAGTCACCAAGCCAAACTAGGGTGAGCAACCATAAATGACTAAATAACACAGAAATGAAACCATCAACTGAAGGAAAAATAAGCTGCTTCCAATGCAAATAACAAGAAGACAAAATAACCACACAAAAGGGGGCCAAAAGTAGCTACCAACCACCCAAAATTAAAAAGTCCAATCTAAAAGGATCAACAAAAGTTCAGCCAGCTTAGCAAAAAGCTCCAGCAAATTGTTGGGTTGAGCTTTTAGTTTTAGGGTCCAGGTTTTAGTTTAGGGTTTTTGGTTGCTAATTTTTTTTTAGCAGAGAACAAATTAAGATTCAACATTTCATCTTTTTGACTTCATCAACCAAGTAACACACTAAGTTTTCTAAGAAATAAGTGGTGACATAGATAAAAATGAGCACGCAAAGATCAAATCAAAAACCCTGGAAAACTTGAACTATCTCTATGAAAGACACGCTTCATAAGCGAGATCGATTAGCCATTCTTCGCTTTCTAGTTCCCATCGAACCACCGCCTCAGGGGATCCACCATCATATCCTCGATCTCTCCCTTCCCCATCACCATGGTTGTATCCTCTATCGCTCCTCCCACCTCCATAACCACCACTACTCTAACCACCACCTTCATATCCACCAGCAACTCTAGATCCCGCACCACCACTTGCATAACCACCGCCTCCACCTTCGCCTCCACTACTAGATTAGACTGAGCTTGGTTAACGCTGATGTTCCTGCCGTCAAGGTTCTACTCATTCTTAGGGTTTATGTAAAATAAAATAAAATATAAAAACTTGATAAACCTAAAATAAAATAAAATAAAATATAAATTAAATAAAAACCTAAACCTAAAAAAATAAACTTAAAAAAGAAAACCTAAAAATAAATAAAAAATAAAACCTAAATCCTAAACTAAAAAAAAAATCTAAACCTAAAATAAAAATAAAAAATAAAAAAATAAACCTAAACTTAAACTAAAATAAACTAAACAAAAATAAATAAAACCTAAACCTAAACCCAAAGTAAACTAAACCTAAACAAAAATCTAAACTAAATAAAATAAAATAAAATAAAAATAAACCTAAACCGAAACTAAAAAATAAAATCTAAAAATAAACCAAAAATAAAAACCTAAAACCTAAACAAAAAAAAATGGTTAGTAGAGGTGGTTATGGAGGTGGGATGAGTGAAGGAGGTTATGGCTATGATTGTGGTAGAGGAAGAGATAGGGGATATGATGGGGGATCTTGCTACTCGAGAGGAGGGGGTGGTTCTGATGGGAACTGGAGAAACTAAGGAATGGTCAATCTGATCTGCTGCTTATGGAACAATGTCTTTACTGTAGAGATAGTTCTACTTATGAAGGGTTTTTGGTTTTCTCTATGGGTGCTTGTTTTTGATCTATGTCGTCACTTGCATCTTAGAAAGCTTGGGGTGCTACTTAGTTATTGAAATTTAAAAAAAGAAATATTGAATCTGAATTTGTTATCTATTAAAAAAATCCTTAAACCCTAAACTAAAACTTAAACCCTAAACCCTAAACCCTAAAACCTGCAATCCCTAAACCCTAAACTCTAAACCCTAAACCCTAAACCCTAAACCATAAAATATAAACTCTAAACTTTAAACCCTAAACCCTAAACGTTAAACCTTAAACCCTAAACCCTAAACCTTAAACCCTAAAACCCTAAACCCTAAACTCTAAACTATAAAACCCTAAACCCTAAACCATAAAACCTACAAACCCTAAACCCTAAACCCCAAACCCTAAACCCTAAACTAACCCTAAACCCTAAGCTCTAAACAATCCCTAAACCCTAAACCCTAAATTAACCCAAAACCCTAAACCTTGAATAAAGATGTCATTAGGAGTAGATTTAAAGAATGCCCTAATCCTAGCATAGCTAAAGAAAATATCTTCAAGAGACTTTTCATCGACTACTAGAGATTTGAATACCCTAAACCTTAACCCTAAATCATATTATAATATCATATATTATAGTATAATGTAGCATCATATATTTGAGCATGTAGTGATGTGTTTTTGGAATGTTTTAGCATATCATGGTATTGTGTCCTATAGTCTATATTAATATAAATTATTAAAATATTAATTTAATAAATAAGATGATAAAATTTGTTAAGTTTGAAGTGGGAATTAGGTTGTAGTACCAAAGGTGTGCTACGCCACTTGTACTAAAAGAAGTAAGATTTTATGTTCAAAATAAATATTACATGTTGTAGCATAGTATAACATCATATATCATAATATATTATTTTGCGCATTTTAAATTCTTTTAGTATTTTACAATCATGTAGTTGAGCCTACACTAGCATTATTTATAAAAATGTTGATTTAGCCTTTAAAATGGTGGAATTTAGCCAAATTAATAATAGGTATAGTATGGCATCTTAATTTATTGTTTCACCTTAAAATATGTAAGTGATACGATTAAAATATATAGTTTTTTATTGTTTAGAATAATTTTATGATTTTTTATCTTAACCAATCCCTTATGATGTGATATGCAATATAATATAATATAACATGTTATAGTTTATTATAATATAGGATGCCATAACATAGTGTAGCATCATGCATTATACCATACTATTGTGTATTACTACTTTTTGCTTAGCATATTTTAGTTTGTTATAGTATGATGTAGAAGAGTTTGTATTTGTATAATTCATAAAAAAAATACTAATTTTATTGAGATGATGGGGTTTGGCCAAATTTAAGGTAAGCTTTAGGGAACATCATTGGGGTGTGCTGGTGTGTCATTTAATCAAAAGAATGGAATTTTCCATAAAAAGGTCATTTTTCAATCAAATTTTATAAAGTTTTTATTAAAGTGATTCATTTTAAAGTGTAATGTAAGATAATATATTATATAAAATCACATTAAAATATAATGTACATTTTAGTATGTTTTACTTCTGTTATAATACATTATGTCAAAACTCACAAAAATATTAATTTGAAGGTTGAGATGGAAGAATTTGGCCATGATGGCACACACCAAGAAGCAACACCAAGTTATGCTATTTTGTGCCATTTCTAATTGAAAAATAATAATTTTACATCCAAATTGAACATTATTCATATTTTGAGAAAATTTTGTTATTTGATCCTTTTAAGTTATTCTAATGAGGTGTAATGTTAGACAATATATTATATAATAACAAATTATAATATAACATCATATATTATAATAGAATATAGTGTATTAATTCATAATATAATATTTTTAGCAAGATATTGTATAGTTAGTTTGAGCTTGCACCATCACAAATCATAAAATGTTGATTACAATGTTAAGATGATGTAATTTGAATGATACATTGTTAGGCTTTTGTTGAAGTATTAAAGTGCATAAGAGAAGAAATAAGATTTGATGAGAATTCCATGTCAAGGACATGGAGGGAGATCTAGGGATCACACATGCATTGGACATGACATGTGAGGGGTCTACATCGAGGGCATAGAAGAAGAAAATCTTTTGAGGATAAGGTTTGAATTTGATTTGATTATATGATTTATGGAAAGAAGTTCTACTGGGATACGAATTTATAATCCACCGTGGGATTAAGATCAAATCAACTTTAATTTGTTTTATTTTAATTGATGTGGGCATATGCTAAAGATATGGGCTCGAGTGGGATCGGGTATTTGAACCTTCCACTAGGGAAGTGTTGTGCTATCCATGGGGTTTAGGATTTGAGTTTGATTTCATATATTTTTTTGGGGATGTATCCACTATAAGAGTTTGGTTGGATTTCTTTGATTTAGACTTGATTGGGAGAGTTGGTTTAATTTGGCTCCACTAGAGAGAAAGGTGTGATTTAATTACACTAGGGAAAATCAGATTGGGTTTTATTTAATCTGAGTTAATGTATGGACTTTGTCAGTGTGTGTTGGACCCACTAAGAAGGGGATATATCAGCCTTGACCCCTAAAGTTTATAAATCCAAATGGATAGTCTACTGACTGTGGGGTAGAGCTAGCCAACCTAAGGGGTTTCCTTTCAGTTTGCAACTACCATGCTAGGAAGAAGGTGTAGCACTTACATCTTCCAAAAGAGGAACAAGCTAGGGTGACTTGGATGCACAACAAATCAACTCGACCTAGTAACTACTGAGTGAATGTTGCTAGGGACTTATGTCAACTAAAAAGTAGTCAAGATTAATTTTATCTTAATTTCATGTGATTTGATAAGGTTTGTTTAGTTTGATTTTGAATTGAGGCATATCGCTGGGATGTGATGATCAAATTTGATATATTTAATTTATAGACCATGTCAGTGTGTGATGGACCCACTGAGAAGGGGCTATATCAAACTTCCCTTATCTCAGATTTATTAATCCAAAGAGATAGTCTACCGTGGTAGAGCTAGCCAACCTAAGGGTTTCCTTCGATGTGCAAAATGCTAGGAAGAAGGTGTAGCAGACTTACATCTTCTAAAGTAGGGAACAACCACTGGGATGACCTGTTGGTAGCATAATAAATCAAACCCAACTTAGGGGAGACTACTGAGTGAATGTCATTGGGGACTTATATCAACTTAAGAGTAGTCAGGCAATTCTTATAGGGAGTTTTGCTAACACTGCCCTAAAGATAGGATGCTTGCTTAGGAAAAGGTACTGCTAAGGGTGTCCTCCTAATCCAATAGTGAATATATATTTTATTTATATGTTTATGGACCTTATGTGGGACCACACCGAGAAGGGCTATGGCCTTGACCTATCTCAAATTTATTGGACCAAGGGAGAATCTTCAAATCAAGAGGATGAATTTTCCAACCTCAGGGGTGGTTACTAGGAAAGGGAAACTATCCAATCTGATAGTAACTTAGGTAGTGTCTAAATGGGGTCGTAAAGGATGTGATTCAAATATAGTTCCCATAGAGGAGGTGCTGCTAGAGGCATTATCTTGAGCCTTGGAAAATAAAGCTTATAGGTGTATGGCGGCCAACTCAAGGAGAAAGTGTAGCAGACTTACATCTCCCATGAGTTGTGTATCCTAAGGTGCGAGAACCAACCAGCCTATGGTGTATCCGTCAGCATGACTAGTGTATACATCAGCATTCTGAGAACCAACCAACCTAAGGTGCTCGTCGGTGTGCAATGATCAATCTGGAAAGAAAGCATGTAGGCTTATAACTTTTCAAGTGGAACTGATCATCAGAATAGTCTATCGTCAGCGGGACAGATGCTATCTGACCAAGAGAGACTATTGAGCAAGGAGCCCCAAGGAAGGACTAGACCCAGACTTGAAGCAATCAGGAGGGAAGGAGCTGCTAGGGGACTTATCCTAAACCTTAAATATACTTGACCCAGTTAGATCACGAAGGCTAATCCAAGAAGAAAGCATAGCAAACTCACATCCTCTTAAATGAAGCCAACATGAGGTAGCTTACCGTCCACATAGCAAGGCCTACCAAACTAACGAGGTGCTCATCAGTGTTCAATGGCCAAGTAAAGAAGGAAAGCATAGTAGACTTACATCCTCTAAAGAAAGAAGACCACTGGGGTGACACACTAGCCAGGTAGCACGTCAGCCTGACCTAGAGCAGCTATTGAGTGAGTGTCACTAGGGGCGTTATCTCAACTCAAAGTAGCCAAAGATAAAAGATATGTGTTTTTTTTATATGTTTGTATGTAGTTTGTCTTTGTGTTTGTCGATGAAAGATAGGAAGCCCCTCAAGTTCCTTACACCTACCCTAAACACATCATGGCTAATTCATAAATAAGAATACTTTCAACATGGAAGAGATTGAATTCAAAATAGAATTTTCATTGATGATAATTATTTTTAAACATGATTTATAATATTTCTAAAGTAGAGCCCAGATTATGGGCTTCCCTTATCATTTATAAGTGATAAGATCCTCCTAGGTAGGCCTTCTCTATGGCAAAAGGGCCTTCCTAAGTGGGTTCTAACTTGCCTCCCATCTTATTACGAGAAACAATCAATCTCCTTAAAATAAAAAAATAAGCTCTCTTACTTGAAAAGCTATAGGACAGACCAACTTGTTGTGACCTTGAATCATTTTAGCTTTGTACAACTTGAGGTTTTGGCATGCCCGCAGGCATCTCTCCTCCAAACCGTGGAGCTCTTCTAACTACATCTTGACGTTCTTCTCTGTTATGATCTTACTACTCATAGCTATCCTTAGTGATGAAAGTTGAACATTTAATGGTAGAATAGCTTCGGGCCCATACACTAAGGAGAAAGGAGTAGACTGAGTTGGAGTTCTATATGTGGTCCAATAGGCCAACAAGGCTTCAACTAACTACTCATGCCACTATCATTTGTTGTTATTGAGTGTCTTCTTCAGTATTTGATGAGAGTTTTGTTGTAAGGCTGCTAAGCCATTTTCCTCGTAGTTGATGGTAGAATATCAATCAATGATGTGTCTTCGTGAAAAGTTTTTGATCTCGCTTGAATGCGTATTATCAAATATAATTCATCGAGGCACTCAACCTATATATATGATATGGTTCCTAAAATTACTAGAGTACATACTGAAATGACCTCTGAGCATAATCACCTTCGACCATTTAAAAAAATAGTCAGCAGCTAAGATGAATTTATGACCCTTGGAAGAATAAGGATCTATTAGACCCACTATGTTGGTACCCCAACACTCAAGTGGCCATGAGGCTAATATTGGATGTAGAATGTTAGGTGATTGGTGTAGGACCACATCGTGTATTTGACATTTGTGGCATCATCTAGCCGTATCCATGCAATATTTGATCATCGATGGCCAATAGTATCCTAATATGTTGATCTGGCTTTCATCTTTGGACTGGATTGGTTGGCTCTACATAATCCTAAGTGTACCACGATCATGATCTTATAGAATTCGTGCTTATCTTAATAATGTAATGGCATATGATCGAAAGACCACCGGTATAAGCCATCATCCACAACAGCATAGGAAAGTGCTCTTTGCTTCATCTGATGGGCTTGGGACTTTTCTTGAGGTAGGTTTCCTTTATTTAGGTAATCCATGAATGGTTGCCTCCAATCCAACTCATCATCCTTTTTGGTAATGGCAATCTGCCCTTCAAAAGAGTACTTTTGAGTTCAACATCAATAAGACATAAGACTTATCTATTTTGGATCTTTATTGATATGGACTCATCCTCTGGATATACCAACTCCTTGATAATCTTGGCTAAATATATCTACTTGATTCTCTCCTCAGTCTTATAAATGGTAACCTGCAGGATTTGGGCCAATAACTCATGGTGTACTGTGGCAGTGATGGAGCTTGGGCTTTATAACTTTAGAGGGCCTAGTGATTTGGTTGATAACTAGCTTAGAATCTTCAAAGATGTTGATGTTCTGGATGCTTATAGTAATGGCTAACTTCAGACCCACAATCAGAGCCTCATATTTGGCTTCATTGTTGGTGCATGGATTGGACAGATGATATGAGAATCTCATCACATCACGGTCGAAAGTTAAGAGAACTATTCCTACACCTGCCTTTCTTGGAATAGTAGACTGTGGTTCTTCTCCTCTTTGAGAGGAAGCCGCATCAAAGTACATCTCGGTGGTGCTAGTATCCCTAAGTTCATGATTTGTTCATCATGGAGATCATCACTAAGCAGGAAGTGGGTGTACTGCTAAGAAATCTGATAGCACTTGTCCTTTTAATGCATAAAGGAGTAAGAAGGTAATGTCAAACTATAAGAGGATCTAAACCATCTTGCCAACCATCTGGATAGCATCGGCTATGTCATGAGATACTGTATAGAATTGGTCCTAAAGATTATGTTCACCTTATGAGGAAGCATGTAGTGTTGTAGCTTTTGGGATGCAAATATTAAAGATAACCAATGCTTCTCAATGGGTGGATAATAAGCCTCAGAAGGGATTAGATGACGGCTAAGGTAGTAAAGTGCATTTTTCTTCCCTTTGTCATTGGCTTTGGACAATAATGCACCAAGGAGTCATCTGCGCGGTTAAAGTATGAGCACTTGCGGGATAGAGCTAGAATCGATGGTGTTATCAGGTAATGCTTGATGTCTTTGAAGGTATGCTCACACTTATTATTTCGTTGAACATGGCATTCTTTTGACAAGTCGAGAATGGGACATCTTCCTGATAAGTTGGATATAAAGCATATTTGATATGCTAACCTCCCTTGGAATGATCTGAGTTGAGTTAAACTTTTTGGGGTTGAATTTCTAATATTTCCTTAATCTTCTTTGGATCTATTTTGATTCCCTAGTGATGGACAAAAAAGCCAAGGAATTTCCTTGAAGCTCCCCCAAATGCACACTTCAGGGGGTTCATTTTTTTTAATTATTTCAAAACTACTCTCAAGTCAAAGAATTGGTCTTTTTTTTCTCTACTTTTGACCTTGACATCATCTACATAGCACTTAACTTGATGATGAATGAGTTCATCAAAGATTCAAGTCATAGCCCCCTGGTATGTAGCATCATAATTTTTAAGGCCGAAAGGCATGACCTTATAGTAAAAGATTCCAACCGGAGTCCTAAAAGTAGCATTTCATTCATCTTCAGGGCCCATCTTTATTTGGTTATATCTAGATGAGCCATCCATGAAAGAAAGACGCATGAGATGAGGCAATGTCCACCATCGCTCGAGATTGGTAGTGGAAATTCATATTTTGGACATGCCTTATTTAAATCCCTAAAATTGACATATATGTAAATCTGGTCATTCTTTTTCTTAATTGGGATGACGTAGGCTAACCAAGTAAGGTATTATTCTTCCTGAATGAAGCCAACATCAATTAGTTTCTTGACTTCTTAAATGACTTATTGTTCTATGTCTAATCGTGTGTGTCTAGGAGCTTGCTTGATAGGGTTAGACGTAGGCTCTAATACTAATTTATGGACCACTACATCATGAGCCAATCTAGGCATCTCTTCATAACTCCATGTAAAGTAGTCCTTAAACTCAGTTAATAGCCTAACTACGTCATTGGATCCAATTTCATTCAACAAAAAACTGATGTATGTCGGGCGTGGATATTCTTCAATTCCTAAGTTGATTTCT
This sequence comes from Cymbidium sinense, assembly GCA_021442155.1. Taxonomy (NCBI): domain Eukaryota; kingdom Viridiplantae; phylum Streptophyta; class Magnoliopsida; order Asparagales; family Orchidaceae; genus Cymbidium; species Cymbidium sinense. The sequence goes on along the minus strand of JAKCPB010000538.1, from coordinate 50,818 downwards.
TTGAGCTTGTCGATGGTTGACTTGATATCTTTTTGACTTGATATCTTTTTTTGAATCGGTGCATCTTTCGACTTCAAATCATCCAAGTTTCTAAGCACGCTCCTCATATGAGTTAATGTGATTTGAAAAGAACTATCAAATTCCAAATGATTGGTAATAAGCGGTAATCATCATCATCGGTACACCCACAATCGTAGTCTTGGTCATGATTGAGAGCTTTTGCATTTGTTCTTCCATATTCTTTTGAAGTAGTCAAACCTATGCTTTGACCAAGTATGTGGATTAACCATTTCCTTACTAAACTATGAACGCAAGGCAAGTACTAATCAAAAGGTAATTCTATTAAATCTTTATATGAATCATCCTCAAGTTCTACATCAACTTCTTAACTTGAGGATGATGCTCCCAAAAGAACCTTTGAGTCTTCACACATGGATAACTTCCTTAACTACCATACCCTCAAATTTTTGAGATGAAAGTGGGGTTAGAGCTAAGGTTCCCAACTGAAGCGTAATTGTTTCACATATAAACTTGTATACACTAATGCTTTGCTTTGGAGCCCCGTCTTCATTATTATTTAGCTCAAGTGTCACCTCCAAGAGAATCTACTATTGAGAAGAGCTAGCTTGTGGGCTAACCATATAAGTGTCATCCTATGATTTAGATTCTAAGTCTATTTGGATAGTAGGTGTACTCTTGGTAGCTAGGACTTATCTTTTATTGGGTGGCCAATAAGGAGGTTTTTCACCTGTGGGACTACCTCTGAACTATCCTCTTCCTCTTCCTGGTGGAGGTCAGCTTATCCTACCCATATGTTTGAATGGAGTAACAAACTGTTGGTGGAATCTAATGTCAAGCTCCACTTCTTCCTCTAATTCTATTTTCGCTCCCTTTTATTTTTTTTATTTTCTCTTTTATTTTCTTTTTCTTTTTCACTTTCTTTTTCTTTTTCTTTTTTATTTTTTAATTTTATTTTTAAACTTTGGCCAAGTTCGTGAGAATAGACTTATTGATTTTGAGGGAGGTAGTAAGCTATATCCTCATATATGCCAACCTCGTGAACTATAAATGGCTTGAGATCTCCATTAACATAGCAAACGATCCCACCTCTCACGACCTTCATACACTAATGTAGAGAGGATGGAACAATGTTGTTCTCATGTAAATATAAATAAAAATAAAAATAAAAATAAAAACCTAAACTAAATCCTCAAGTAATCCTAAAAATTAAATAAAATAAACTAATAAAAATAAACTAAAATATAATAAATAAAAACCTAAACCAAATGAAAAAATAAAATAAACCTAAGAATTAAAAACCCAAATAAAATAAAACTTCATGTAAAAATAAAATAAAGTAAACATAATATAAAATAAAATAAAAACTAAATAAAAAAAACTAAAAATTTGAAAATAATAAAATAATAAACCCAAACCCTAAACTAAAAATAAAACTAATCCTATAATAAAATAAAATAAAAAAAATAAAATAGACCTAAACCTAAATTAAAATAAATTAAACTTAAACCTAAACATTAAACTAAATAAAATAAAATGAACTAAAAATAAACCTAAGCCTAAACTAAAAAATAAAACCTAAACATAAACCTAAAATAAAAACCTAAAACCAAAACCCTAAACAATAAACCCTAAAAAGCTAAAAATGTAAACCTAAACTAAATAAAACTTAAAAACATAATAAATATTAAAACCTAAACAAAAATAAAATGAAAAAATAAAATAAAATAAAAACATAAACTAAAACCTAAACATAAACCCAACCTAAAAAGAAAATAAAATAAAAAATAAAAACTAAACTAAAATTAAATAAATAAAATCCTAAACTAAACTAAAAAAAATCTAAATAAAATAAAAACTAAACCTAAAATAAAAATAAATAAACCTAAAATAAAATAAATAGAAAATTAAATAAAAATCTAACCTTAAAAAATAAACCTAAAACAAAATAAAAAATAAAACCTAAATCCTAAACTAAAAAAAAAATCTAAACCGAAAATAAACCTAAACCTAAACTAAGATAAACTAAACTAAAATAAATAAAACCTAAACATAAACAAAAAATAAACTAAACCTAAACCTAAACCAAAACTAAATAAAATAAAATAAACTAAAAAATAAACCTAAACTAAACTAAAAATAATACCAAAAATAAACCTAAAATAAAAGCATAAACTTAAACCTAAAATAAAATATAAAACCTAAACCTAAAAATAACATAAAAATAAAATAAACTAAAATAAACCTAATCTAAACCTAAAAAATAAACTAAAATAAATAAACCTAAATAAAATAAAATAAATAAAATAAAAATAAATAAATAAAATAACAAATAAAAATAAACTAAAATAAATAAAAATAAACTAAATAAACCTAAACCTACTTGTTTACTTAATAATAAAAAAATGAAAAAAAATTAAAAAAATAAAATAACTAATAAAGAAAACCCTAAACCCAAAACCTTAAACACTAAACCTACAGCCCTAAACTCTAAAACCCTAAATCCTAAACCCTAAATCTAAAACCCTAATCCTTAAAATCTACAACCCTAAACCCTAAACTCTAAACCCCAAACCCTAAACTCTAAACCCTAAACACTAAACCCTAAACCCTAAGCCCTAAACACCTAAAAACCTAAAAACCTAAATAAAATAAAACATAAAAAATAAGATAAATAACAAACCTAAACCTAAATAAAATAAAATATAAAAATGAATAAAAATGTAAACTAAAACCTAAACCTAAACCTAATCCTAAATGTAAACCTAAATAAACTCAAAACCTAAAATAAAATAAATAAAAAACCTCAAAAGTAAAAATTAAAATAAAACCTAAAAATAAAAACCTAAAATAATAAAAATTAAATGTAAAATAAAAATAAAATAAAATAAAATACTAAAATAAAAAACATAAACCTAAACAAACCTAAAAAAAACTAAAACCTAAAATAACAATATAAAATAAACCTAAACCTAAACTAAAAATAAACTAAAACAATAAATAAAACCTAAACCAAAACATAAAATAAACTAAACCTAAACCCTCAACTAAATATAATAAAATAAACTAAATAAATAAGACTAAAAAAAATAAAACCTAAAATAAACCTAAAATAAAACCCAAAGCTAAAGCTAAAAATAAAATAAAACCTAAACCTAAACCTAATAAAATAAACTTAAAAAAATAAAATAAAGTATAACTAAAATAAACATAAACTTAAACCTAAACCTAAAACATAAACTAACATAAAATAAAAAAAATAAAATAAATAAATAAAATAAATAAAGATACTAAATAAACTAAATAAACCTAAACCTGGTACTTGTTTTTTCTTAAAATCCTAAACCCTAAAACCTAAACCCTAAAACCTAAATCCTAAACCCTAAACCCTATAACTAACCATAAAACATTAACCCTGAACCTACAACCCTAAAAAACCTCAAATAAAACAAACTTTGAACCCTAAACCCTAAACCCTAAGCCATCAACCCTAATCCCAAGCCCAAAAACTAAACCCTCTAAATACTACCCAAAACTCTAAACCTAAAACCCTAACCCTAAACCCTAAACCCTAAACCCTAAACAAACCCTAAACCCTGGACCCTAAACCCTAAACCCTAAACAAAAAAAAAAAATAAATGAATAAAACCTAAACCTAAATAAAATTAAATAAAATAAACCTAAACTAAAACCTAAACCTGGGGCTAAATAAAATACTAAAATAAATTAAAGAGACCTAACTAAATAAAATAAAATAAACCTAAGAATAAAATCCTTAATAAAATAAAACTAAATTTAAAAATAAAATACACCTAAAATAAAATAAAATAATAACAAAATAAAAACCTAACCGTAAAAAATAAAACTAAAAATAAAACCTAAAATAAATAAAAAATAAAACCCAAACCCTAAAGGAAAAAAATTAAACCTAAAATAAAATAAAATAAAATAAAATAAAATAAACCAAAACCTAAACTAAAATAACTAAAACCTAAACCCTAAACCCTAAACTCTAAACCTAAACTTAAAGTAACTAAATAAATTAAAAGTAAACCTAAACTTAAAACCTAATAAACCAAAACCTAAATCTAAATGCTAAGAATGGATAACCTTGTTGGCAAAATCACTATCTCCACTCTGATCTAGTGGTGGATAAAGGCGAGGCCATTTATAGGGTGGTGGTGGATCAAGGTCTTTGTGGATATGTTGGTGGTGGTATGGTTGTTATGGAAGAGGAGGAGCGACTATGGTCTGGTGGTGGAGAGGAGAGATATGGGATGATGGTGAATCCCTTAAGATTGGCTTTGATTGGGCGAAGAAATTGAAGAATGGCTGATCTGATCTTCTGCTTATGGAATTGTGTCTTTGTAATAAAGATGATATTAGTTATCTAGATTTTTTGAATTGCTCTATGCATGCTCATTTTTTATCTATGTTGTCACTTATGTCTTAGAAAACTTAGTGCGTTACTTGGTTGATGAAATCAAAAAGAATAAATGTTGAATATGAATTTATTCTCTATTAAAAAAAACCAAAAATCCTAAACCCAAAACTTAAACTTGAACCTGAACTATAACTGAACCTAAACCAAAATCCTAAACCTTAACCAAACAAAGCACAGCCTAAACCCTAAACCCAAAACCCAATTAACCTTAAACCCTAAACCCTAAAAGCTAAAAACCTAAACCTAAACTAAATAAAACATAAAATAAAAAAAAAAAAAAAACCTATACTAAAATAAAATAATAAAATAAAATAAAATAAAAACCTAAACTCAAACCTAAACCTAAACCTAAACTTAAAAAGAAAATAAAATAAAAAATAAAAACTAAAGTAAAGTAAAGAAAAATCTAAAATAAAGTGGAAAAAAACTTAATAAAATAAAAACTAAACCTAAAATAAAAATAAAATAAAACTAAAATAAAAAAAATTAAAACCAAATAAAAATCCAAACATAAAATTCAGATCTAAAAATAAAACTTAATCCTTAAACTAAAAAAAAAAACTAAACCTAAATAAAAAGAAAATTAACCTAAACCTAAACTATAATAAATTAAACTAAAATAAACAATCCTAAACCTAAACTTAAAATAAACTAAACCTAAACCTAAATTTAAACACTAAATAAATTAAAATAAACTTAAATTAAACCTAATCCTAAACTAAAAATTAAAACCTAAAAATAAAGCAAAAGTAAAATCCTAAAACCTAAACCAAAAAAAATAAAATAAAAACCTAAACCTAGACATAAAAATAAGAAATAATACCAAAACTAAAAAAATAAAATAAAAATAAAATTAAACTAAATAAATAAACCTAAACCTAAACCTAAACCTAAATAATAAACTAAAATAAAAAACCTAAACTAAAATAAATAAACATAAAATAAATAAACTAAATTAAATAAAATTAAAAATCAAGCTAAATAAAAAAATAAAATAAATTAAAAATAAACCAAATAAATTAAATAAACCTAAACCTACTAGTTTATTTATTTTTTCTAAAAATAACAAATTAAAAATTAAAAAACCTATCCTAAACCTCCCTAAACCCTACTCAACTCTGCCGAGCCCACTTGATCCTACCCTACCAGAAACCCTAAACCAAAAAAGCTCTCCACTACCTAATCATAATCCTCCCAAATTGACCTGATTCCTTCCCTAAACCCTAAATCCTAAATCCTCCCTACCACAATCCTCCCTCCCTCCTAAACCTACCTAAACCTAAACATAACCTAAAAAAAATTAAACTACTATAAAATAAAAAACCTACTAACCTAAACTGACCTCCTCCTAAACCACTAAACCTACATTGTAATAAAATAAGATAAAACTAAACTAAAATAAATTAAACCAATACTAAATAAAATCCTAAAATAACCTAAATAAAAATAAACTAAATTAAATAAAATCCTAATAAAAAAATAAAATCTATAAACCAAGACCAAAATAAACCTAAATAAAACCTAAAATTAAATAAAAATAAAACCTAAACCTAAACTAAACAAAATAAAATAAACCTAAACATAAACTAAAATAAACTAAAATAAAATAAATAAAACCTAAATCTAAACTTAAAATAAATTAAACCTAAACCTAAACTAGATAAAATAAAATAAACTAAAAGGAAACCTAAACCTAAACAAAAACATAAAACCTAAAAATAAACCTAAAATAAAAACCAAAAACCTAAACCTAAAAAATAAAATAAAAACCTAAACCTAAACCTAAAAATAAAAAATAAAATTTAAAGAAAAAAAATAAAATAAAAATAAAACTAAACTAAAAAATAAGCATAAACCTAAACCTAAACCTAAATAATAAACTAAAATAAAAATTAAACTAAAATAAACCTAAAGTAAATAAAATAAACTAAATAAAATAGAAATAAACCTAAATTAAAATGAAAATAAAATAAACTAAAATAAATAATAAATAAACTAAAATAAACCTAAACCTATTAATTTGCTTAAATTTTCTAAAATAAAACCTAAACCCTAAACATAAACCCTAAACCATAAAATAGACTATATAAAACTAATCCTAAAACCCAAACCAAAACCTACAATCTTAAACCTAAAAATAAACCTAAACCCTAAAAACCTAATCCCAACTAGTCCAAAACTAAACTATGCCAACATTAAACCCCACCCTAAATCCAACCCAACCCAAATTCTTTGTCCTAAGGTATAAACCCTACCTAAACCCTAAATCCTAAACCTTAAACCCTAAACCATAAACCTTAACCCTAAACCCAAGAGCTGATTCATGACATTGACATTCTTATCAGAGGTGGCAACATCCTTTTCAAGATGGACATCTCTCAAGATTTTAACAACCTCTCTTGGGATTTCCTCTTTCAAATTCTTCATTTGCTTGGGTTTTCTGATCATTTTAATCCGCCTCATCAAAAATTGTATTACCAATGTTTGGTTCTCCATTATCTTGAATGGTGAGTCCCTTGGCTTTTTCCCTTCGATGCATGGCTTGAGACAAGGTGATCCCCTTTCACCCTATCTTTTTATTATTACTGTTGAATATCTTTCGAGGAGCCTGAATGATCTTTTCTATAATAACCCTAGCATGTTTTCTAGAACTCAAGGTGGTCTTCTGGTCTCTCATCTTAGTTTTGCTAATGACTTTATAATCTTTTACAATGCGTCTATTCTTCACATTAAAATTATTAAGAATCTTTTAATAAATTTGGCAACGAACGTGGTCTTTTTCTTAACGAAGGCAAAAGTTATTTCATTCCTTCCTCTAAAATCCCTAGTAATAGGATCAACCAAATCTTGAGAATTACTAATTTCTAGCAACAACAACTTCCTATTAAATACCTTGGTGCTCTGCTTTTTAAAGGTCAGAAAAGATCTCATCTTTTTGATGAGTTAATCCAAAAAATCTCTAATAAAATTTATGCTTGGGAATTTCATTTACTCTCTTTGGTGGTAGGCTCACTTTGATTAAGAGCACCCCTAACTCCATGCCTTTATATCTCATTCAAACCATTATACCGACCAATTCTACCATTAATAGAATTGAGCATCTCCTTAACAAATTTTTTTGGGGCTCTAACAATTCCTCTAAAAGAATGCACTGGACCTCTTGGTATAAAAGCTGTGGCACTCTTGTTGAAGCTGGTCTTGGATGTAAGCCTATCAAGGAAGCTATCACTACTTTTTCCTATAAACTTTGGTGGAATTTTAAGAGTAACAATAGTCTTTGGGATAATTTCATGACTGTTAAATACTGTCAGGGTAAGCACCCTCTCATTTGCCCCTATAAAGCGGGAGACTCTCCTATTTGGAAAAGACTTTGTTCCATTAAATGGGATGTCAAATCATTAATTTCTTGGGGGTTTAACTCTCGCACCTCTTTCTTTTGGCAAGATAACTGGACTGGAGGTGGGTCCATTGATGATTTACTTTCTACCCATTCCATTGCTACTATTAAAGTGAATTCTTTCTGGTAGAATAATATGTGGAACAATAGTAAGCTTACTGATTATATTCCTTCCTCTCTTTTAAACAAGCTTACTATTATTCCTATCATACCTAGCAATTATGATCAGATCCTTTTTAAGCTTTCTTAAATTGGTGATTTCAACTTTAAAAATGTTTGGATGCATATTAAAGAAGCTCATGATTTTTCCAATGTGTTTTTCAAACTTTGGAATAGCACTATTCCTACTTCTTTTTCTATTCTTACTTGGCGTATTTTGAAAAACTTCATCCCTGTTGACTCCTTGATGTGGGGGAAAGGTTTTCACTTACCCTCAAAATGCCACTGTTGCTTTCACATTGAGAATGTAAATCATATTTTTATTAAGGGAGCCATTGCTTCCAAACTTTGGATTTGGTATGATAATCTCTTTAACATTGTCAAATTCAATGGCTCCTTAACTTTATACCAGCTTCTTGAAGTATATTTCGATAACACTACTAAAGGTCACATTAAAGTCATAACTGCTATCACTCTTATTTGGTTCATATGGATGGACAAAAATGATGCAAAACATCATGGGATTCCTATGAACCACATGAGGATAATTGCTAGAATTAAAACAAAATCTGTGACTTATTCAATGCCAATTTAATTAACTATAAACAATTCAAAGGTTGTAAATTTGTGGCCAATAAACTAGGTTTTAACTTGCCGGATCAACCCAACTTTAAAGATGACAAGATTGTTTATTGCGTAAAATCTCATGTTAATACTATTAAAATTAATACTGATGGCTCTGTCTCTCATAATCCTTTTGGTTGTGGTTGCATTTTCAGAAACCCTAATGGTAAAATCCTATGTGCTTTTGCTTACCCCCTTAATACTTGCTCTGTTCCTTTTGCTGAGCTAATGGCAGTGTACAAAGCTCTTGAGATTTGACTTCAAAAAGGTTGGCTCAATATTTGGATTGAGGTGGATGCCCTGCTGCTGATTGATCTTTTCACTTCCACCAAAATGAGTAGTGTAGAATTATACTATCTTCTCAAGCAGACTAGAGCTCTCCTTTCTCAACTCTATTTTAAAATCTCTCATGTATGGCTTGAGGGTAATGCAAGTGCTAATTACCTTGCCAATCTGGGTGCTAGATTGGATGGTATAAAATTCTTTGATTAACTTACTCTTCCTAAACATTTGCATGGATTGGTGAATGGACAATCGGACTCCTTATCTCAAAAAATTAATCCAACCTATTGGATTGATGCTATATTACCGATTAATTGCATGATCAATTTCTATTTAGTGTTGCTATTTCTTAGGAATTTGCTGATGCATCATCCTGATATCCCTTGTTGTTTGTTTAATTACCCTAGATTTAATTAGGGGCTTACTACTTATGTTGTTCCTACTGTTAATGTGTTGATGTTCATCTGGAATTTACTGATGCATCCCATACCCTTGCTAGTTATGCTCTCTGGCTCATTTTATGATTAAAGGCTGTTCTTCCTCCTTTCCTCTTTTGGAATTATATTACGGGGCACTTGTCTCAATGTTTAAATGTTATATACTTGTAACCTTATGGTACTAATTTATCTATTATTCTTCTCCTTATATGGTTGTGACCCCTCATATGTTCCATAACCTTACCTCCACAACTGTAAGAGAAAGTTGCAATATCTTTGCTATTATAACTTCTTTTCTGTAGGATTGGAATTATTTCCTGATTTCCATCCAGTCTATTATTACTAATGCTGTAGGATGTGTCTTGATGGATCTTAAAGATGGCTTTCCTTTGGACCACTTTATAACTGATGTTGTACCATTGTTTTTTACTGGCAATTCTTATGGTGGGTGCAATATCTATTTTGATGTTTTAATTGCTGGATGTTGGACTAGGTCTTTTGTCCTGCAGGCTGCTCTTTGGGTTGGTTTGCTGATTGTATTTGCTAACCTCATCTCCCCAACCTGTAAGGAGAGTAACTGCAATACCCTTGTTATTATTATTATCTCTTTGCAGGATTGGACTTACTTAATGATTTCTTTTCAATTTATTTTTTAAGGATGGTAGTTCAGCTGCATACCTGCTCTCCTTTGCCTTGTAGGATCTCATTGATGGTTTACTTTTGAACCCTTTCTGTGGCTTATTGCCCCACTGTTCTTTTTAGTCTTATCTTATGGTTGGTGCAATAATTGTAGTGATGTTTTATTTATTAGCTGTTGGATTATGTCCATTATCCATTTTATTAATGGTGGTATTTGTTACGTTGATTTTCTTATTGTTTCTGAAGGTTTGAAATTACTTACTATTTGTTGCCCCACTATTTTTGCTATTTGCAACCAGGTTGCAGCTGATCACCTGATGTTTGAAGTCTACTTCATCTATTGCTATTTTTCCCTATTAGTTCTGTTAAAATTATACAGATCACTGTGATTATGCTATTGCCTAATTGAATATTAACCTATGCACTGTTTACTCTGAATGGGTGGATTTTTGGCCAGCTTGTTGGTAGTTACTATCTTGGTTGTTGGCTGAACTGGATTAATGCTCAACAAGCTGCTTCTGGGTTTTTGGGATCTTATCACCAGCAGGCCTCTTTTGAAGTTTTTGGCTGCATGGTCCCTTTGCTTTTCTGGTTATTATTGTTGTTTGCAAAAGGGCTGCAGTTGATCATCACATGTTTGAGGCCAATCTAAACTACTGCTATTTTTTCTATCTTGGTTCAGCTAGACTTGTCCATACCACTTCATTATTTACCTGGAATTTATCTTATGCATTATCTATTTTGAATGGATGGTTTTATGGCCAACTTGCTATTTTTTCCTATCTTGGTTGTTGGCTGAACTGGATCATTGGGTTTTATGCCTAGCAAGCTACTACTGGGGCTATCTCTCATGCTCAGCAGAGTACTTTTAGAGTTATTTTGCTGATTTATTTTGTTAACCCCATCTTCCCAACCAGTCAGGAGAGAAACTACAATTTTCTGAATATTTTTATTATCTCTTTGCAGGATTGGTCTTACTTTATGGTTTCTTTCAGTCTTTTCCGAGGATTTTGGTTTTACAAACCGCTCATCTTTACCTTGAAGGATTTCAATGTTGACTATCTTTTGAACCCATTTTGTTTTTTTTTTGCATCTCTACTTTTCACTGGCTTATCATATGGTGGGTGCAATAATTGTATTATTGTTTTCATTGTTGGCTGTTGGATTTTCGAGTCCTATGTCCAGCAGGCTGTCTTTGTGGTTGTTGGCTATTTATTGCCTGTTGCTTTTCTAAATATTTTTCTGGTACAGCAACCTGATCACGATGTTTGAGATCTACTTAACCTCACTGAGATTATGCTTTTGCCTAATTTGATTTTAACCTATGCAGTGTTTACTCTGAATGGGTGGATTTATGGTCAGCTTGCTGGCTATTACTGTCTTGGTTGTAGGTTGAACTAGATTACTGAGTTTTCTGCTCAGCAAGCTAATTCTGGGATTGTCTCTCTGATTGTCTTTACTTGGAGTTATTTGTGGTGGGGAGCAGCTTATTACCTGTGCCTTATGGTTCATCTAATCTGCTGCTGCATTCCCATCTCCTCTCTGATAGACTTCTACAATTCATGTGATAATTTGGGATTGGGATATACTGTCTTGCCTTACACTTCCTGGTTACTAACTTCTATAACACGAAGGTTGTTAACTTTTGCATTGCTTTCTTTCATTGCACTTCTCTTTCTGGGGTATATCCCTAAGCTATTTACTGTGCTATTTACCAGGACTATTTGTTTAATATTTGTCCCATATGTTTGTGATGGGGTTAATTCCATGCTATTTTATTTGCCTTGTTGGATTTCAGTAAGTTTTTCTATTTGTCCTTTATGCTTCTTACCTCTGCCTGGCCTTTTCTGCTATTTTCTTGTGGTGGGTCTTCATGCTGATCTAATTAAACCCTTGGACCTGATTAAAAATATGGTAGACCTGACAATGATGGTTCACTTTCATTTGTGTTGGGATTCTCATGACATGGTGCCTAATATGATGACATTTACTCTGCATGGGATCCCCTTACCCATTCTGCTCTTTGCTGCTTTCTTTTCTATTCAGTATAGGGCTTTGCTTTGGTTTGTAGGTACTAAGGCTCAAAAGACTTTCAACAAATGGTTGCTATACAGGTTTGTTGGCTATGATGGCTGTGATGATTTCACTCCTTTTTGGTTTGGTAGTAGCTCTTGTGATGTAACCCTTCTGCTGAAGTATGGATGCTCATATTTGCATCTGCCCCAACTTGGTGTGACTGAGCCTGAGCCTTCTCTATCACACTTCCTTATTATCTTTTTCAGTTTATGCTGCTTTCATTTTTCACTCTGTCTGTATTACCTTAACTGCTCTACAATTTTGCAGGTGCAATTCTCTTGTTCTTTTACAAGTTTGCTCCATAGTGTCATGCATTCTCTCATCCTGAAGAGCTTTGGCCCTAATCTTCCATTGGCTCATCTTGTTAATCAATTTGTATCTTTTGCTTTCCTTACTCTTTTATTTTGCTTTTGGTTGTATTTGGATAGGGATTTACTCTCTAGGCGATTGTAGCTTTTGAGCGAGTTGAGTTTATCCCCTTTAAGGACATTGTAACTCTTTGATTTGTGGCAATAAAATTCCCCCTATATGGGGTTTCCCAAAAAAGAAACCTTAACCCTAAACCCCAAATCCTAAACCTAAACCTAAAGACTCTAAATAAATTAAGAAATAAACCAAAATCCTAAACCATAAACTAACCCTAAACCTTATGAATGGGCATAACCTTGATAAACATCACGTCAACTAGGCTCAGATCTAGCACTAGAGGTGAAGGGTGGTGATAGTTGTCAGGTGATGGGGATCTTGAAATCTGGATATGGAGGTGGTGGTCAGAACAATGGTGGTTTTAGAGGAAAGAGGAGTGACCTAGGTTACAATAGTGGTGGTCGAGGGAGATAATATGATGAATCCGCTACCGAGAGGGAGAAAGAATAAAGAATAAATCGATCTGCTTATAGAACCTTTATAGTAGAGATGGATCTACTTATCTAGGGTTTTTGATTTAACTGTGCTCATTTTTTTATCTATATTGTCCCATGTGTCTTAGAAAACTTGGTATGTTACATGGTTGATGAAATAAAAAAGAAGAACTACTGAATTTGAATTTATTCTCTATTAAAAAAACCAAAAACCTTAAACCCTGAACTAAAACCTGAACCCTAGACCTAAAACCTAAATCCTAAAACATAAACCTTAAAAACCCTAAACCCTAAATCCTAAAACCTAAAGCCTAAACCTTTATCCCTAAACCCTACCTTAAATCCTAAACCTAATCCCAAAACCCTAAACCCTACTAAAAACCTAAAACCTAAATCCTAAAAGAAGCTAAAACCTAAAAACTAATTAAACCCTTACAATAAAAGAACTTAAAAATCCTAAACTAAAATAAAATTAAAAAATAAAATAAAATGAAAACCTAAACTAAAACTTAAACCTAAACCTAAACCTAAAAATAAAATAAAATAATAAATGAAAACCTAAACTAAAGTAAAAAATAAAAAAGCTAAATAAAATTAAAATTAAACCTAAAATAAAAATAAAATATACCTAAAATAAAATAAACTAAAAACTAAATAAAGACCTAAACCTAAAAAATATCCTAACAATAAAACTTAAAAATAAATTAAAAATAAAACCTAAACCTTAAACTAAAAAAAACATAAACCTAAAATAAAAAATAAAATAAAACTAAACCTAAACTATATGAACTAAACTAAAATAAATAAAACTTAAACCTAAACCAAAAATACACTAAGCCTAAACCTAAACACTAAATGAAATAAAATAAACTAAAAATAAACCTAAACCTAAACTAAAAATAAAACCTAAAATAAAAAATAAAATAAAACCTAAACCTAAAAAAAATAAAATAAAACCAAAACCTAAACCAAAAATAAATAAAACTTAAACCTAAAAAATAAAATAAAAATAAAACTAAACTAAAAATGGGCTAAACCTAAACCTAAAAATAAACTAAATAAAAAACCTAAACTACAAAGAATAAACTTAAAATAAACATATTAAATAAAATAAATATAAACCTAAATAAAATAAAAAAAATAAATTAACTAAAATAAATAATAAATAAACTAAATATACTAAATAAATATACTGGTTTTTAAAAAAATAAAAATTAAAAATTTAAAAATTTAAAAAAAAATAAACCACCCTACCACACATAACCATAACCTACCCAAAACCCAAAACCCCCAAACCCTAAACCCTAAACCTAAACCCTAAAACCCTACCCTAAACTCTAAACATAAAACCCTAAAACTTTGACCTAAACCCTAAACCCTAAACCTCAAACCCTAAACCCTAAACACTAAAAACCTATACCTAAACTAAATAAAACTTAAAAATAAAAAATAAAAAAATCTACACCTATATTAAATAATAAAATAAAATAAATCAAACATATAACCTAAACATAAACCTAAAAATAAAAAAAATAAAAAATAAAAAATATAAAAACTAAACTTAAATTAAATAAGAACAAATCTAAACTTAGCTAAAAAATAGAATAAACCTAAAATTAAAAAACCTAAATAAAATAAAAAGTAAACATAAAATAAAATAAAATAAAATAAAAACTAAATAAAAGCCTAAACCTAAAAAATAAACATAAAAATAAAACTTAAAAATAAATAAAAAATAAAACATAAACCTTTAACTAAAAAAACTAAAATACTAAAATAAAAAAACAAAATAAACCTAAACCTAAACTAAAATAAACTAAACTAAAATAATAAAACCAAAACCTAAATCTAAAATAAACTAAACCTAAAACCATAAAAATAAATAAAATAAAATAAACTAAAAAGAAACTAAACCTAAAATAAAACCTAAACCTAAACCAAAAATAAAATAAAAACCTAAACCTAAAATAAAAAAAATAAAAAAAATAAAACCTAAACCTAAAATAAATAAAAAAAAATAAAGCTAAGTAAAATAAACATAAAGCTAAACTTAAGCCTAAAAAATAAACTAAAATAAATAACTAAACTAAAATAAATTAACCTAAAATAAATAAACTAAATTAAATAAAAATATAAAATTAACTTAACTATAAATAAATAAATTAAATTAAAATAAATAAAAAATAAACTAAATAAACCTAAACCTCCCGGTTTACATAATTTTAAAAAAAACCCTAAACCCTAAACCTTAAACTATAAATCCTTAACCCTAAACCCTAAACCCTAAACACTAAATCGTAAATCCTAAACCCTAAACCCTAAATGCTAAACCTACAACCATAAATCCTAAACCCTAAACCCTAAAAAACCCTAAACCCTAAACCCTAAATCCTAAACCCTAAACCCTAAAATGTACAACCCTAAACCCTAAACTAACCCTAAACCCTAAGAATGGGCAGAACCTTGATGGTAGGAACATCACCGTCAATTAGGCTCAATCCAAGTCTGGTAGTCGAGGTAAAGGCGAAGGCGATGGTTATCGCAATGGTGGTGGGGGATCTGGAGGTGCTGCTAGATATTGAGGTGGTGGTCAGAGCAGTGATGGTTATGGAGGTGAGAGGAGTGATAGAGCTTACAGTCATGGTGGTGCCGATGATATGATGGTAGATCCCACTACTCGAGGGGTGAGGGTTCTTTTGGTGGGACCTAGAGAAATGGAAGAATGGTCGATCCGATCTGTTGCTTATGGAACTATGTCTTTCTCTAGGGTTTTTGATTAGCTCTATGGGCACTCATTTTTTATCTATGTCATCACTTCTATCTTAGAAAACTTGGGGTGCTACTTGGTTGATGAAATCGAAAAGAAGAAATATTGAATCTAAATTTATTCTCTGTTAAAAAAAACTATAAACCATAAATCCTAAACTAAAACTTAAACCTAACCTAAACCAAAACCCTAAACCTAAACCTTAAATCTAAAAACCCTAAACCTTAAACACAAACTAAATAAACCCAAAACACTAAAAACCTAAACCTAAGCCTAAATCGAAAACCCTAAACCTTAAACTAAACATAAACCCTAAACACTAAACTCTAAACCTTAAATCTTAAACCTAAACCTAAAACCCACCCTAAACCCTAAACCTAAACTTTAGAACCATAAACCCTAAACCCTAAAACCTACAACCCTAAACTCTAAACCCTAAACCTTAAACCCTAAACCCTAAACTAACCCTAAACCCTAAACCTTGAATAAAGATGTTATTAGGAGTAGATTGAAAGAATGACCTAATCTAGTTATGGTTATGGTAGAAAATGTCTTCGAGAGAGCTTTCCTTGACTATTAGAGATTTGAATACCGTAACCCTAAATCATATTATAATACCATATATTATAGTATAATGTAGCATCATATATTTGAGCATGTAGTAATGTGTTTTTATATGTTATAAGATGTTTTGAAATGTTTTAGTATATTATGGTATTTTTCCCTATAGTATATATTAATATAAATCATAAAATATTGATTTAATAAATAAATGTTGAAATTTGTTAAATTTGAAGTGGGAATTAGGTTGTAAAACCAAAGGTGTGCTATGCCACTTGTAGTCTAAAAGTAAGATTTTATGTTAAAAATAAATATTATATGTTTTTATGCATTTTAATATCTTTTAGTATTTTACAATCATGCAGTCGAGCCTACGATAGCATTATTTATAAAAATGTTGATTTAGACTTTAAAATGGTTGTATTTAGCTAAATTCATAATAGGTAGAGCATGACATCATAATATATTGTTTCAATTTAAAATATATAAGTAATACGACTTAAAAATATATATATTTTTTATTGTTTAGACTAATATTATGATTTTTATCTTAAGCAATCCCTTATGATGTGATATACTATAATATAATATAATATGTTGTAGTGTATTATAATATATGATGCCATAACATAGTGTAGCATCATACATTATAACATACTATTGTGTATTACTAATTATTGTTTAGCATTTTTTTAGTTTGTTATAGTATGATGTAGTAGAGTTTGTGCTGGTATAATTCATAAAAATACTGATTTATAGGTTGAGATGATGGGATTTGGCAAAATTTAAGGTAAGCTTTAGGGAACATCATTGGGGGTGTGCTATGGTGTGTCATTTAATCAAAAGAAAGGAATTTTGCATACAAAATAAATTTTCTTTTTTCAACCAAATTTTATAGTTTTTGCTCAAAGTAATTCATTTTAAGGTGTAAAGTAAGATAAATTGAAGGTTGAGATAGAGGAATTTGGCCAAATTCATGGCACACACCAAGAAGCAACACCAAAATTATGCTATTTTGTATCATTTCTAATAGAAAAATAATAATTTTACTTCCAAAATGAACATTATTCATATTTTGAGAAAATTTTGTTATTTATTTTTTTTAAGTGATTCTAATGAGGTGTAATGTTAGATAATATATTATATTATTGAAAATTATAATATAATATCATATATTTTAATATAATATAGTGTGTTAATTCACACTTTAATATGTTTAGCATGATATTGTATAGTTAGTTTGAGCTTGCACCATCACAAATCATAAAATGTTGATTATAATGTTAAGATGATGTAATTTGAATGAATACATTATTAGGATTTTGGTTGAAGTATTAAAGGTGTGCATAAGAGAAGAAATAAGATTTGATGAGAATTCCATGTCTAGTACATGGAGGGCGATCTGCTAGGGGATCATACAAGCATTGGAAATGACATATGAGGGGTCTATGTCGAGGGCATAGAAGAAGCAAATTTGTTGGGGATAAGGTTTGAGTTTGATTTGATATGTGGAAAGAAGTTCTGTTGGGGATAAGAATCTATAATCCACCTGGGATTAAGATTGAATTGACTTTAATTTATTTTATTTTAATTGACGTGGAGGGATATCTACTAGAGATTTATGCTCGAGTCCATAGGGATCGGGTATATGAACCTTCAACTAGGAAGTAGGTTTGGGCTATCTGTTAGAGATTGGGATTTGAGTTTAATTTCATCAATTTGTTTAGAGATGTATCCACTGGGGATAAGACTTTGGTTGGATTTCTTTGATTTAGACTCTACCAGGGGAGTTGGTTTAATTTGGCTCCACTAGGGAAGTTGGTTTTGAATTTGATTTGTTTGCTTGACTTGTTGATATTTGATATAGGGTTCCACTAGGGAGAAGAGTGTGATTTAACTCCATTAGAGAAAATTAGAATGGGTTTAATTTAATCTGAGTTAATGTATGGACCGTGTAAGTGTACGATGGACCCACTGAGAAGCGGCTCTCCCAGCCTTGACCTACCATAGGTTTACAAATCCAAAGGGATAGTCTAGCAATTGTGGGGTAAAGCTAGCCAACCTATGGGGTTGCCTTTCGGTGTGCAATGGTTGTGCTAGGAAGAAGGCATAGCACACCTACATCTTCCAAACCGAGGAACAACCACTAGGGTGACTTGTTAGATGCACAACAAATCAAACATAATCATGGGAGATTACTGAGTGAATGCCACTAGGGACTTATGTGAACTCAAAAGTAGTGAAGATTAATTTTGTCTTAATTTCGTGTGATTTGATATGGTTTGTTTGGCTTAATTTAATTTCAAATTGAGGGCATATCTCGTTGGGATGTGAGTCACCAAATTTGATAGATTTAATTTATGGACCATGTTGGTATGCGATGGACCCACTGAGAAGGGGCTATATCTAACTTGTCCTATCTCTGATTTACAAATCTAAAGGGATAGCCAACTGGCCATGGGGTAGAGCTAGCCAACCTTAGGGGTTTTATTTCAATGTGCAATGGCTGTGCTAGGAAGAAGATGTAGTAGACTTACATCTTCTAAATTAGGGAACAACTGCTGGGGTGACCTATTAATTAGCACAACATATCGAATACGACTTAGGGGCGACTACTGAGTGAATTCTACTAGGGATATATATCAACTCAAGAGTAATCAAGCAATTCCTATAGAGAGTTTTGCTGACACTGCCCTAACGATAAGATACTTTTTTGGGAAAAGGTACCATTAGGGGTGTACTCCTAATCCACAAGTGAATATATATTTTATTTATATAATTTTATGTACCTAATTAGTGTGGGAGGGACCACACAGAAAAGGGCCTATGTCAGCTTTGACCTATCTCAGATTTACTGGACATAGAGAGAATCAGCACATCCACAGGATAGAATCTCCAACCACAGGGGTGGTTACTTGAAAAGGGAAACTGTCCAAACCGATAGTAACCCAGGTAGTTTCTAAATGGAGTTGCAAAGCACATGATCCAAATATAGTACCCACAAGGTAGGTGCTGCTAGGGGCATTATCCTGAGCCCTGGAAAAGAAAGCCTATAGGTATAAGGTGGCCAACTCAAGGAGAAAGCGTAATAGACTTAAATCTACTATGAGTGGTGTATCTTGAGGTGTGAGAACCAACTAACCTAAGGTGTATTTGTCAGCATGAGTGGTGTATCCATCAACATAGTGAGAACCAAGAAACCTAAGGTGCCCATTGGTGTGCAATGATCAACCTTGAAATAAAGCGGGTAGGTGTACAACTTTCCAAGCAAAACTGATCATTGGGATAGTCTACTTAGTAAGGAGCCCCAAGGGAGTTCTGCACCCAGACTTGAAGTAGTCAGGAGGAAAGGAGCTGCTAGGGGACTGATCCTAAATCTCAAATATACTCGACCTAGTTAGTGCACAAAGGCTAATCCAAGAAGAAAGCGTAGCAGACTCACATCCTCTTAAACGAAGCCAACATGAGGTAGCTTATCGGCCACGCAGTAAGGCCTACCAAACTAACAAGGTGCTCATTGGTGTGTAGTGGACAAGTAAGGAAGGAAAGCGTAGCAGACTTACATCCTCCAAAGCAAGAATTCCACTAGGGTGACACACTAGCAGGGTAGCATGTCAGCCCGACCTAGAGTAGCTATTGAGTGAGTGTTGCTGGGAGCATTATATTAACTTAGAGTAGCCCAAGACAAAAGATATGTGTTTTTTTTCTATGTTTGTTTGTAGTTTGTGTTCGTGTTGTGTCGATGCAGGATAGGACACCGCTCAGGTTCTTTACACATACCCTAAACACATCGTGGCCGATTTACAAACAAGAATACTTTCAACATGAAAGAGATTGAATTCAAAATGGAATTTTTGTTTATGATAATTATTTTTAAACATGATTTATAATTTTTTTTTTAAGTAGAGCCCATTAATTATAAGCATTGGGCACTCTCCCTTATGATTAATAAGATAATAAGGTCCTCCTTGGTGGGCCTTCTCAATGGCAAAAGGGCCTTTCCAAGTGGGTTCAAACTTGCCTCCCATCTTACGTCTCATAATAATCAGTCTCCTTCAAATTAAAATAAGCTCTCCTACTTGAAAAGGTCTAAGATAGACCAACTTGTTGTGAGCTTGAATCATTTTAGCTTTGTACAATTCAAGGTTTTGGCATGCCTGCATGTGTCTCTCCTCCAAATCTTCGAGATGGCATTCTGCTCTATTATGATCTTGCTACCCACAGCTATCAGTTGGACTTTTCATGGTAGAACAGCTTTGGACCCATACACTAAGGAGAAAGGAGTAGAATGAGTTGGAGTTCTATGTTGGCCTATAAGGCTTCAAGTAACTGTTCATGCCACTATCACTTGTTGTTGTCGAGTGTCTTCTTTAGTATTTGGATGGTAGTTTTTTTGA
The DNA here is from genome assembly GCA_021442155.1 of Cymbidium sinense. NCBI lineage: Eukaryota > Viridiplantae > Streptophyta > Magnoliopsida > Asparagales > Orchidaceae > Cymbidium > Cymbidium sinense. The sequence continues at coordinate 30,157 of JAKCPB010000538.1, read as the reverse complement.
AGTCTTTCGCTAAACTATTTTCCCTCTGGTAGTTGATGATAGAATATCTCCAATCTATGCTGTGTCTCCAGGCAAAGTTTTTGATCTCGATTCTCTCAAATACAGTAGAATTATCAGATATAATTCATCGAGGAACTCCTACTATATACGATATGGTTCCTTAAAACCTGGAGCACATGCTGAGCTATGACCTCTCTAAGAGGAATCACCTTTGCCTAGTTAGAAAAGTAGGTAGTAGTCGCTAAGATGAACTGATGACCCTTGGAAGAAGGAGGACTAATAAAACCCACTATATCGGTACCCCAACACTCGAATGGACATGAGGGCAATGTAGGATGTAGAATATTGGGTGGTTGGTGTAGGACCACACTGTATTTGACATTGGTGGCCTCAAAGCCATATCCATGTAATATTTGATCATCAAAGGTTAGTTGTATCCTAGTCTCTTAATCTTGGCTTTCATCTCGCACTGACATTGGTTCCACATCATCGAGTGTATTTGGTTATGATCTTATGGGCTTCATGATTGTCTAAATAATGTAACCACATATGATCAAAAGATCTGATAAGACACCATCCACAAAAGTGTAGTGCTCTGCTTCATTTGATGCTTGGAACTTCTCTTGAGGTAGTTTTCCTTTATTTAGGTAACATGAATGGTTGCCTCCAATCTAACTCCTCACTTTTGGCAATGGCAACCTCCCCTTCAAGAGAGTACTTTTTTATGAGTTCAATATCAATAAGGGATAAAACTTGTCTATTTTGGACCTTTATTGATAAGGACTCATCCTACAGACCTACCAACTCCTTTGCAAGCTTGGCTAAAGTATACACTATGATGTTCTCTCCTCGAGGAATCTTATAAATGGTAACCTCTGGGATTTGGGCCAACAATTCCATGGTGTACTTGTGATAGTGATGGAGCTTGAGCTTTATAACCTTATAGGACCTAGCGATTTGTTTGATAATTAGCTGAGAATCCCCAAAGATGTTGATGTTCTGGATGCTTAGAGTAATGGATAACTTCAAACCTACAATTAGAGCCTCATATTCAGCTTCATTGTTGGTGCAAGGATTGGACAGATGATATGACAATCTCATCACATCGCAGTCCGGAGTTAAAAGAACTATTCCTACCCTTATCATTCCTGAATAGATTATGGTTTTCTCTTTGAGAGGAATACACCATTAAAGTATATCTCCCATGAATGCTAGTATCCCTAAGTTCATGATTTGTTCATCGGAGATCATCACTAAGAAGAGTCAAGAAGTGGGTGTGTTAAGAATATGGTAAATCATCCACTATTAGGATAACATCAGTGTCATGATTTAATTGTAGTGGATTGAAACTAGAGATTAAGTTCACTTTATAAGGAAGCATGTAGTGTAACTTTTGGGATGCAAAGAAAAGGAAATACTTCAATGGTTGGATAATTAGCCTCGAGGGATCAGGTAGGTAGTAGAATGCATTTTACCTCCCTTCATTGTTGGCTTGGGCCAACAAAAAATCCAGGGAGTCATCTAATGTAGGATCGTGCTACTCAAGAGGCCAGAGTGGTTCTAATAGGAACTAGAGAAACTGAAGAACCATCAATCTGATCTGTTGCTTATGCAACTGTGTCTTTAAAGTAGGGACGGTTCTAGTAATCCAGGGTTTTTAATTTGTCTATGCGTGCTCACTTTTTATCTATGTCGCCACTAGTGTCTTAGAAAACTTGGTGTGTTACTTGGTTAATGAAAATGAAAAGAAGAAATGTTGAATATGAATTTGTTCTTTGTTAAAAAAAACCAAAAACTTGAACCTAGACATAAAACCTAAACCCTAAACCCTAAACCCTAAACCCAAAAAACACTAAACCATAAACCCTAAACCCTAAAACCCTAAATCTTAAACCCTAAACCCTAAAACCTAAACCCTAAAACTTAAACACTAAAACCTAAACCCTAAACCCTAAACCCCAAACCCTAAACCCTAAACCCTAAACCCTAAACCCTAAACCCTAAACCCTAAAAAGCTAAAAACCTAAACCTAAACTATATAAAACCTAAAAATAAAATAAAAAAAACCTAAACCCAAATAAAATAAAATAATAAAATAAAATAAAAACCTAAACTAAAACCTAAAGCTAAACCAAAACTTAAAAAGAAAATAAAATAAAATTAAAACTAAACTAAAATAAAATAAGGAAAACCTAAACTAAAGTAAAATAAAACCTAAATAAAATAAAATAAAAACTAAATTAAAAACCAAACCTAAAAAATAAACCTAAAAATAAAATAAAAAATAAACAAAAAATAAAACCTAAACCCTAAACTAAATAAAACCTAAACCTAAACCTAAACCTAAACTAAACTAAAATAACTTAAACCTAAACCCTAAATAAAATAAAATAAACTAAAAATAAACCTAATCCTAAACTAAAAAAATAATTTAAAATAAAAACATAAAACCTAAACCTAAAATAATTAAACCTAAACCTAAACCTAAAAATAAAAAATAAAAACTAAAAAATTAAAACCTAAAAATAAACCTAAAATAAAAACCTAAAACCTAAACCCTACACCCTAAACCTTAAAAAGCTAAAAACATAAAACTAAGCTAAATAAAACCTACAAATAAAATAAATAAAAAAAGTCAAGGAAAAATTAAATGAACAAATAAAATAAATAAAAACATAAATTAAAACTTAAATCTAAACCTAAAAAGAAAATAAAATAAAAAATAAAAACAAAATAAAAATAAAATAAAAAAATCCTAATCTAAACTAAAAAAATAAAAAACTTAAATAAAATAAAACTAAACCTAAGATAAGAATAAAGTAAACTTAAAATAAAATAAAATAAAAACTAAATGAAATCATAAACCTAAAAATAAACTTAAAAATAAAACCTAAAAAATAAATAAAAAATAAAACCTAGACCCTAAACTAAAAAAAACCTAGACCTAAAATAAAAATAAAGTAAACCTAAACCAAAACTAAGATAAACTATACTAAAATAAAGAAAAACTAAACTTAAACCTAAAATAAACTAATCCTAAACCTAAACTAAATAAAATAAAATAAACTAAAAATATACCTAAACCTAAACTAAAAAAGAATACCTAAAAGTAACCTAAAATAAAAACCTAAAACCTAAACCTAAAAAATAAAATAAAAACCTAAACCCAAACCTAAAAATAAAAAATAAAACCTAGACATAAAGAAATAAGATAAAAATAAAACTAAACTAAAAGATAAACCTAAACCTAAACCTAAACCTAAACAAAAAACTAAAATAAATAAAGCTAAAATAAATAAACTAAACTATATAAAAATAAAAATATTCCTAAATAAAAATAAAAAATAAAATAAACTAAAATAAATAAAAATAAACTAAATAAACCATAACCTATAAATTTACTAAATTTAAAAAAATAAAAAAAATAAAAACAAATAAAAATAAATAAAGAAACACTAAACCCTAAACCTACAACCCTAAACTCTAAACCCTAAACCCAGAACCCTCCTCCCCCAAGTGCTCTCTCATTCTTTGGCAATTTATGAATCTCTCTTGGTGGCACACCCCCGACTAGGGATTTTGGTGGGTTTGGCTTTGATTTTGACCGATTTCAAAGGCTTGAACAGCCTCTGACTATTTGTGTGATGTTTTATAATTGACCATGGCTATGGTGAATTCGATTCATTGGGCTCCACCTCAAGATATGGATGTTTCATCTGGGGCATCCACATTTGTGGATTCCAATTGCATCTTCTACTAAATCTAAGCACTAAGATTTCCTCTATTGATTCCTTAATCTCATTTTGACATCTTTAAAGGTTTCCCACCATAATGTGCTCATGTGAAAAAGTTGACAAAACCCTTTGAATTTTCTCTTGTTAGTAAATTTTCTTTTCACATCCTAATTTGGATAAGATTCACTTTTTTCCATAATCTCATTTCCTTCGATTGGTCTTATTGTCCATCGATATCCCATTAAACTTTCTAATCATCTAGATTATTCATGTGTTTTATCACATCATTCTTATTTTATATTTAATTCCCAAAAGTGTTTGTAGAAGTGGTCTCCCCATTTTGACATTAAGGATCAATCTCCTATTACCCCTGTGTGGTTATCACTTCCTAATATGTGTAGTCATTTTGTTACCTATCATGTGCTTTTTGCTATCAGGGTGTTCTTTTGTCAACCTTTGCAACTCGATCAAGCAACTGCTGAGCAATCTCGCCCTTCTATGGCTCGGATCATCATGGAATTAGACATAACTAAAAAATACCTAAGGAAGTTTGGATTGGCTAAAAAATTATAGGTATTTGCAAGGTTGAATTGGAGAACATTTTCTTTTTGTTCACTATATAATACAGTCATGACAATTCAAAATGTTTTATTCTCCATCCTTAAAAAAATGAATTCCTCCTAAAAAAATGTTGTCTCTACCCATAAGCGGATGCCTACTTATAAAATAAAATCTGATCCTAAGATGGTATGAAGGAATATTGAGGTTGATTCCTTGGATATCTTAATCTTGTTGAGCATGTTTCAGCCTTCTAATTTTGGTAGGTATTTAATATTCAAAATGGGAAGGATGTTTTACCTCTTATTCCATCTTTGAATTTGAATATTTCTAATGCAGAGAATAATAAATTCTCTAAGTTATTAGAAAATGATTCTATTTCCTCTGATTCTATTCCTGCATCTATGTTTGCTTTGATTGATGAAAATTAAGCTTTTAATGAGGATTAAAATGATGTTGATCATGTTGAAAACATTTTTGATCTAGATTTTACTACTTGTGCTCTAAATTGCTCTAAATCATACCATCTCTCATTTCTAATCTTGATATTCATGTTAATCCTACTTTTCAACTAAATATGGATTTGGAAGAAGGTAAACTCCCCTCCAAACACTTGAATATTTCTCCTAAATCTATGAACAATCTTACTAAATCTTACTCGGATGATGACTCTAGGGGAAAAGAAAATTGCTTCCAAACTTATCATGCTAAAAAGAAAAAAAATGTTAGAAATTTCTCTCCCAAATTATCCAAAAACACTAGATCTGCCACGACCTCTCACTTCTCTCTTAATTTTCCTTTGCTTAACTCCCCTTTTTATTTTCCTTATGGTTAATTTTCTTGTTTGGAATGTTAGGGATCGATACCCTTTCTATTTGTAATCATAATAAAATCTTTTGCATTCATAATATTTCTCTTATTGTTCTAGACTTAGCTAATAAAATTAACCATGTTCCTAGAATGATTTATTTCAATAAATTTTTCTCTAATGTCAGTAATAAGATTTGGTGTTTGGAATACTTTTGTTGAGGTCTCTATTCTTGATGATTTTCATCAAGTTGTCAATACTCAAATCTCTTATGGTGATTATTATGTTTTGGGCTTTTGTTTATGCATCTTGTTATAGATGTGGAAATCTTCTTTAGATAATTTAAGGAATTTTATACCTCTATCAATAAACCTTGGTTTGTTGGTGATTTCAACACCATTTTAATCTCTTAATGAAGTGGTGGTTGCTCTCTTAATATTCATTCCATGGAAGATTTATTCAATATGATCCTTGATTGTAATTTGATTAATATTGGCTTTAACAACACTAATTATACTTAGCAAAACTCTTGAATTTGGCAAAGGTTGGACTAGATTCTTTTTAATACTCATTAGATTACTCAATGGCCTATTACTTATGTTTCAATAAACCTTGTCGATCATGCACCTCTTTTGGTTTCTATTAAAGAAAATTCTAATACTAAAAAAGCCCACTCCTTTTAGATTTCAAAACATGTGGATTCAGTATATTGAATTTTTTAATGTTGTGGCTAATAATTAGAAAGCTCCTTTACATCCTGATAATTCATTTATGGGGATGAATACACGTTGGTTTAAACTTAAAAGACCTAAATAAAATTTAGGCTGGTGGAATAAGCATTATTTTAAAAACCTTTAGTCCTAATATTAAAGATATGGAAAAATTGGTTTGGGATCTTGAAGTATCTATTATGTCTGATCCTTCTAAGATTACAGACTTGACTGAAGCGAAAGATAAACTTTAGAATTATATCCCTATATCTATTTTTTGACAACTTTAGAAATATCTCCATTCTTCTAAGAAACCTGACCAAATTCTTTTTAAGCTTTCTTATAATGGTGACTTTGTTCTTAAAGAGGTTTGGAATTTTATTAGAGATAAACAAAACTCAGAATTTTTTTATTATACTTTGGAACAATATCATTCCCATTTCCTATTCAATTTTAGTTTGAAGGATTTTGAATAACTTTATTCCTATGTACTCTTTGCTTTGGACTAAAGGGTTTTACTTACCTTCAAAGTGCTATTATTGCTTTCATATTGAAAATGTATATCATGTTTGTGTTAATGGTGCTACTGCTTCTAAATTATGGTTTCAATATGATGATTTATTTAATACCAACTATTTTCAGGGTTCTCTTTCTTTTTAAAAAATATAAAAATAAAAATAAATAAATAATAAAACTCAAACCCTAAACTAAAAATAAAATAAAAAAAATAAAATTAACCTAAAACTAAACTAAGATAAACAAAACTAAAATAAATAAGACCTAAAAATAAACCTAAAATAAAAACCTAAAACCTAAAGCTTAAACCATACACCTTAAAAAGTTGAAAACCTAAACCTAAACTAAAAAAAAAAACTAAAAAATAAAATAAATAAAAAACTAAACCAAAATAAAATGAAAAAAAAAATAAAATAAAAACATAAACTAATACCTAAACATAAACCTCAACCTAAAAATAAAAACTAAACTTAAATAAAATAAATAAAAACCTAAACTAAACTAAAAAAATAAAGTAAACCTAAAAAGAAATTAAACATAAATAGAAAATAAAATAAACCTACAATAATATAAAATAAAAACTAGATAAAAACCTAAACCTAAAAAATAAACCTAAAAATAAATAAAAAATAAACCTAAATCCTAAACTAAAAAATAACCTAAACCTAAAATAAACAAAATAAAATAAACCTAAACCTAAACTAAAATAAATAAAACCTAAACCTAAAATAAACTAATCCTAAACCCTAAACAAAACAAAATAAAATAAACTAAAAATAAACATAAACCTAAACTAAAAAATAAAATCTAAAAATAAGCCTAAAATAAAAAACTAAAACCAAAACCTAAAAAAATAATAATAACCTAAACCTAAACCTAAAAATAAAAAACTAAAACCTAAACCTAAAAAATAAAACAAAAATAAAACTAAATTAAAAAATAAACCTAAACCTAAACATAAACCTAAAAAAAGACTAAAATAAATAAACATAAAATAAAAAACTAAACTAAATTAAAACAAAAAAATAAACATAAATAAAATAAAGTAAACTAAAATAAATAGAAAGTAAACTAAATAAACCTAAACCTATCGGTTTACTTAATTAATTTTATTTTAAAATCCTAAACCCTAAATCCTAAACATTGAACCTAAATTTTAAACCCTAACCCTAAACCTTAAACCACAAACCCCAAACCCTACACCTAAATTTAAAGTAACTAAATAAATTTAAAAAAATAAACATAAACCTAAACCTAATCCCTAAGAATGGGCAGAACCTTGACAGCAAGAACATCACCGTCAACCAAGCTCACCTAGATTGGGAGGTGAAGGTGGAGGTGACTGCTATCGCAATGGAGGTGGGGATCCGAGGTGCGTGGATATGGTGGTCAAAGAAAGTGGTTATGGAGGCGGGAGGAGCGACGGAGGTTATAGCTGTGGTGGTGGTAGAGTGAGAGATCGGGGATATAATGGTGGATCCCATTACTCAAGAGGTTGGGGTGGTTCTGATGGGACCTGGAGAAACTAAAGGATGACTTATCCAATCTGTTTCTTATGGAATTGTGTCTTTATAGTAGAGATAGTTTTAGTTTTCTAGGATTTTTGATTTGCTCTAGCTCATTTTTATCTATCCCATCGCCAGGTCTTAAAAAACTTGTGTGCTACGATGAAATCGAGAACAAAAATGTTGAATCAATTTATTATCTATTAAAAAAACTAAAAAATCCAAAACCTTAAACTAAAACCTGAATCCTAAACCTAAAACCTAAACCTAAACCCTAAACCCTAAATCCTAAACTCCAAAACCCTGAAACCCTAAACCCTAAACCCTAAACCCTAAACCCAAACCTTAAACCCTAAACCTTATACTCTCAACTAAACCAAAACCCAAAACCCAAAACCCAAAACCCAAAACCCTAAAAACCTAAAAACCTAAACATAAACTAAATAAAATCTAAAATAAAATAAATAAAAATACTTAAACCAAAATAAAATAAAAACATAAAATAAAATAAAACCTAAACCTAAACTTAAAAAGAAAATAAAATAAAAATTAGAAATAAAACTAAAATAAAATAAATAAAAATATAAACTAAACTAAAAAAAACCCTAAATAAAATAAAAACTAAACCTAAATAAAAATAAAAGAAAGCTAAAATAAAATAAATTAAATTACATTAAAACCTAAACCTAAAAAAAAACATAAACCTTAAACCAAAAATAAAAATAAAATAAAGATAAACTAAAATAAACTAAACTAAAATAAATAAAACCTAAACCTAAACCTAAAATAAACTAAACCTAAATGTAGACCTATACCCTAAATAAAATAAATTAAAAATAAACTTAAACCTAAACTAAAAAATAAAATAAAAACTTAAACTTAAACTTAAACCTAAATATAAAAAATAAAACCTAAACATGAAAAATAAAATAAAAATAAAACTACACTAAAAAAATAAACCTAAACCTAAACATAAAAAAATAAAGTAAAATAAAAAGCCTAAAATAAATAAACTAAACAAAAAAAAATAAAAATATACCTAAATAAAATAGAAAATATAATAAATTAAAATAAATAAAAAATAAACTAAATAAACTTATGACATTACTTAAATAAAAAAAACAAAAAAATAAACTTATCCCTAAACCCTAAACTCTGAACCCTAAAGCTTCAACAAACCAAAACCCTAAAATTAATCTTAAACCCTAAACCCTGAACCCTAAACCTACAACCATAAACTCTAAAACCTAAACCCTAAACCCTAAACCCTAAAACCTACAACCTACAACCTAAAACCTTAAACCCTAAATCCTAAACCCCAAAGCCTAAACCCTAAACCATAAACCCTAAAAAACCTAAAAACCTAAACATAAACTAAATAGAACTTAAAAATAATATAAATAAAAAATTCTAAACATAAATAAAATATAATAAAATAGAAAACTAAACTAAAACCTGTACTTAAACCAAAACCAAAACCAAAACCTAAACCCAAACCAAAATGTAAAAATAAAATAAAATAAAAAATAAAAACTAAAATAAAATAAAATAAATAAAAACCTAAACTAAATTAAAAAATTAAAAAAAACCTAAAAAAAAACTTAAATAAAATAAAAACTAAACATAAAATAATAAAATAAAACATAAAAAATAAACCTAAAGAGTTAAACAAAATAATAAAACCTAAACCTTAAACTAAAAAATGAAAACCTAAAAAAAGAAAATAAATAAAATCGAAAACTAAACTATAATAAACTAAAATAAAATAAATAAAATCTAAACCTAAACGTAAAATAAACTAAACCTAAACCCTAAGCTAAATAAAATAAAATAAACTAAAAAAACTTAAACCTAAACTAAAAAATAAAACCTAAAAATAAACCTAAAATAAAACCTAAAACCTAAACCTAAAAAAATAAAATAAAACCTAAACCTAAACCTAAACTTTAAAAAAAACTAAACTAAAAAATAAACCTAAACCTAAAAAAGAAACTAAATTAAAATAAACATAAATTAAAATAAATAAACCTAAAATAAATAACTAAACTAAATAAATATAAAAATAAACCTAAATAAAAATAAAATTAAATTAAATAAATTAATTAAATAAACTAAATAAATTGAATAAACCTAGACCTTCCAATTTACTTAATTAAAAAAAAAAAATTTAAACCCTCCTAAACCCAAACCTAAAACCCTAAACCTAAACCCTAAACCTAAACCTAAAAAAAACTAAACCAAATAAAATAAATAAAATAAAATAAAAGCCTAAACTAGAACCTAAACCTAAACCTAAACCTAAACATAAAAATAAAATAAATCAAAAAATTAAAAATTAAACAAAAATAGTATAAACAAAAACCTTAACTAAACTAAAAAATAAAATAAACCTAAAAATAAAATACCTAAATAAAATAAAAACTAAACATAAAATAAAAATAAAATAAACCTAAAATAAAATAAAATAAAAACTAAATAAAACCTAAATCTATAAAATAAACCTAAAAAATAAATAAAAAATAAAACCTAAACCCTAAACAAAATAACTTAAACCTAAAATAAACAAAATAAACTAAACCTAAACCTAAACCAAAATAAACTAAACTAAAATAGAAAATTAAACTTAAACCTAAAATAAACTAAACCTAAACCCTAAACTACAAAAAATAAAATAAATTAAAAATAAAACTATACCTAAACTAAAAATATAACCTAAAAATAAACCTAAAATAAAAACCTAAAAGCTAAACAAAAAAATATAATGGAAACCTAAACCTAAACCTAAAATTAATAAATAAAACATAAACCTAAACAATAAAAGAAAAATAAAACTAAAGTAAAATATAAACATAAACCTAAACCTAAACCAAAAAATGAACTAAAATTAAAAAACTAACAAAAATAAATAAACCTAAAATAAATAAAATAAACTAATTAAAAATAAAAAATCAACCTAAATAAAAATAAAGAAAATAAAATAAACTAAAATAAATAAAAAGTAAACTGAATAAACTAAATAAACCTAAATCTACCGATTTACTTAATTTTTTTTTTAAAAACACCCTAAATCCTAAACCTTAAACCATAAACCCTAGATCCTAAACCCTAAAACTAACCCTAAACCTACAACCCTAAAACTAACCCTAAACCTACAACCCTAAAAAAAAACTAAATTTAAACCCTAAACCCCAAACCAAAAAACCTAAACCCTAAAACTAAACCCTAAACCCTAACCCCAAACCTAAACTAAACCCTAAACCTAAAACTAAAATAACCCCAAAACCTAAACTAACCTAACCCTAAACCTAAAATCTAAAAATATAAAAAAATAAAAAAAACTAAATAAACCATGATGGTAAAACATCACTATTAACCAAGCTCCTAGTTCTGGTGGAGGTGAAGGAGAAGGTGACCCAATAAATGGTGGTGGATCTGGAGGTGTATATGGAGGTGGTAAGCAATAGGTGAGAGGAACGAAGAGGTTACAACCATGGTGGTGGCGGAGGGAGATGGGGATAAATGGTGGATCAAACTCAAGAGGCCATGGTGGTTTTGATGGGAACCAGAAATAAGAATGACCAAATATCTATGGAACAAAAGTAGAGACAGTTCTAATTATCTAGGATTTTTGATTTGCTCTAAGCGTGCTCATTTTTTATTTATGTCATCGCTTGTGTCTTATAAAACTTGTTGTGTTACTTGGTTGATGAAATCGAAAAGAAGAAATATTGAATTTGAATTTGTTCACTATTAAGAAAAAAAATAAAAACCCACCTAAACCCTAAACTAAAACCATAACCCTAGACCTAAAACCTTAACCCAAAACCCTAAAAACCCTAAACCTTAAACCCTAAACCCTAAAACCTTAAGCCATAAACCCTAAACCCTAAATCTTAAACCTTAAACCCTAAACCCTAAACCCTAAACTACAAACCCTAAGCCCTAAATCATCAACTAAACCTAAACCCTAAACACTAAAAAGCTAAAAACCTAAACCTAAACTAAATAAAACCTAAAAATAAAATAAATAAATAAACCTGAACAAAAGTAAAATAATAAAATAAAATATAATAAAAACCTAAACTAAAACATAAACCTAAACCTAAACCTAAACCTAAACTTAAACCTAAAAAGAAAATAAAAATAAATAAAAACTAAACTAAAATAAAATAAATAAAAACCTAAACTAAACTAAAAAAATAAAAATCCTAAATAAAATAGAAACTAAACCTAAAATAAAAATAAAATAATCCTTAAATAAAATAAAATAAAAACAAAATAAAAACTTAAACCTAAAAAATATACCTAAAAATAAAACCTAAAAATAAATAAAAAATAAAACTTAAACCTAAACTTTAAAAAAATCCTAACCTAAAATAAAAATAAAAAAAATCTAAACTTAAACCTAAACTAAAATAAACTAAACTAAAATAAATAAAACATAAACCTAAACCAAAACATAAACCCAAAATAAAATAAAATAAACTAAAAATAAACTTATCACAAAACTAAAAAATAAAACCTAAGAATAAACCAATAATATACACTTAAACCCTAAACCTAAAAACTAAAAAGTAAAAACCTAAACCGAAACATAAAAATAAAATATAAAGCCTAAACATGAAAAAAAAAATTAAAATTAAACTAAAAAAAATAGAACTAAATGTAGCCCTAAAAAATAAACTAAAATAAAAAATGATAACTAAAATAAATAAACCTAAAATAAAATAAAAATAAGCCTAAATAAAATAAAAATAAAAAACTAAAATAAATAAAAAATAAACTAAATAAACCTAAACCTACAACTTTACTTAATAAAAAAAACCTAACTCTAAACCTACCTAAATCTTAAAACCCTAAACCATAAACCCTAAACCCTAAAGCCTAAACCCTTAGCCCTAAACACTAAAACCCTAAACCGTAAACCAGAAAACCCACAACCCACAACCCTAAACCCTATCCCCCAAACCATAAACCCTAAATCGTAAAAAACATAAAAAACTAAACCTAAACTAAATAAAACCTAAAAAATAAAAAATAAAAAACCTAAACCTAAATAAAATAAAAAAATAAAATAAAACAAAAACCTAAATGAAAACCTAAACCTAAAACTAAACCTAAACCCTAACCTAAATGTAAAAATAACTTAAAATAAAAATAATAAAAACCTAAACTAAACTAAAAAAATGAAATAAACATAAAAATAATAAAATAAAATAAAATAAAAACTAAACTTAAATTCAAAATAAAATAAACCTAAAATAAAATAAAATAAAACTAAATAAAACCTAAACCTAAAAAAATAAACCTAAAATAAAATAAAATAAATAAACCAAAATAAAATCAAAACCCTAACTAAAAAAAAAAACTAACCTAAAATAAAGAAAATAAAATAAACCTAATCCTAAACCTAAATAAACTAAACTAAAATATATAAAACCTAAATCTAAACCTAAAAGAAACTATACCTAAAACCCAAACTAAATAAAATAAAATAAACTAAAAATAAACTAAACCTAAACTAAATAATTAAACTTAAAAATAAAGCTAAAATAAAAACCTAAAACCTAAACCTGAAAAAATATAATAAAAAATAAAACTAAAACCATAAAATTAAAATAAAAATAAAACTAAACAAAAAAATAAGAATAAACATAAACCTAAACCTAAAAAATAAACTAAAATAAAACCAAAATTAAAATAAATAAACATAAATAAATAAACTAAACTAAATAAAAAATCTAATAAAAAAATGAAATAAACTTAATTTTAAAAAAATGAAATAAACTAAATAAACCTAAACCTACTGATTTATTTAATTTTTTTTTAAAAAAACCTAAACCTAAACCGTAAACCCTAAAAAATCCTAAACCCTAAACCCTAAATGTTAAACCCAAAACTAACCCTAAATCTTAAACCTAAAACCCTCAAAACCCTAAACCATAACCCAAAGCCCTAAACTAACCCTAAACCCTAAGCCCTAAACCCTAAACCCTAAACTCTAGATCCAAACCCTAAACCCTAATCCCTAAAACCCCAAACCTTAAAACCCTAATCCCTAAACCCTAAAAACATAAACCCTAAAACCCTAAACCCTAAACTCTAAACCCTAAACCCTAAACCCTAAACTTAAACTTAAAGTAATTAAATAAATTAATAAATAAACCTAAACCCTAAATTTTAATAAACCTAAACCCTAAGCTAAATAAAGCCTAAAAATAAAATAAATAAATAAACATGAACCAATGTATAATAAATAAAATAAAATAAAATAAAAATGTAAATGAAAACCTAAACCTAAACCTAAACCTAAACTTAAACCTAAAAAGAAAATAAAAAAAATAAAAACTAAGCTAAAATAAAATAAATAAAAACCTAAACTAAACTAAAAAAATATAAAAACCTAAATAAAATATAAACTAAACCAAAATTAAAAATAAAATAAGCCTAAAATAAAATAAAATAAAACTAAATAAAACCTAAACCTAAAAATAAACCTAAAATAAAACCTAAAATAAATAAAAAATAAAACATAAACCTTAAACTAAAAGGATCTAAACCTAAATAAAAAAATAAAATAAACCAAAACTTAAACAAAAACTAAAATAAACTAAATTAAAATAAATTAAACCTAAACATAAACCTAAAATAAACTAAACCTAAACCTAAACCTAAACCCTAAATAAAATATAATAAACTAAAAATAAACCTAAAGCTAAACTAAAAAAATAAAACTTAAAAATAAACCTAAAATAAAACCTAAAACCTAAACCTAAAAAAATAAAATAAAAACATAAACCAAAACCTAAAAAATAAAAATAAAACCTAAACATAAAGAAAAAAATAAAAATAAAACTAAACTAAAAATAATCTTTAACCTAAACTGAAAAAATAAATTAAAATAGAAACCTTAACTAAAATAAATAAAACTAAAATAAATAAACTAAACTACATAAAAATAAAAATAAGCCTACTAAAATTAAAAAATAAATAAATTAAAATAAATAAAAAAATAAACTAAATAAACTAAATAAACCAAAACTATGACTTTAGTTAATTTTAATAACAAAACCCTAGCCCTAAACTCTAAACTCTAAAACTAACCCTAAACCCTAAACCCTAAACCGTAAAACCCTAAATCCTAAAACCTAAACCCTAAAGCCTAAAGCCTAAACCCTAAAGCCTAAAGCCCTAAAACCCTAAACCCTAAACCCTAAACCCTAAAATCTACAACCTAAACCCTAAACCCTAAACCCCAAACCTTAAACCCTAAACCATAGACCCTAAACCACAAACCTTAAACCCTAAACCATAGACCCTAAAAAACCTAAAAAATTAAACCTAAACTAAATAAAACCTAAAAAAAATAAGTAAAAAACCCTAAACCTAAATAAAATAAAAAATAAATAAAATAAAAATCTAAAATAAAACCTAAACCTATACCTGAACCTAAACAAAACCTAAACCAAAACCTAAACGTGAAAATAAAATAAAATAGAAAATAAAAAATAACTAAAATTAAATAAATAAAATCTAAACTAAACTAAATAAAATAAAATAAGCCTAAAACCTAAATAAAATAAAACTAATTATAAAATAAAAATAAAATAAAATAAAAACTAAATAAAAACCTAAACCTAAAAACTAAACCTAAAAATAAAATAAAAAATAAAACCTAAACCCTAAACTAAAAAAAGAAACCTAAATCTGAAATAAACAAAATAAAATAAACCTAAACTTAAACTAAAATAAACTAGACTAAAATAAATAAAACCTTAACCTAAACCTAAAATAAACTAAACCTAAACCATAAACTAAATATAATGAAGTAAACAAGAAATAATCCTAAAATAAAAACTTAAAACATAAACCTAAAAAATAAAATAAAAACCTAAACCTAAACCTATAAATAAAAAATAAAACCTAAACCTTAAAGTGAAAGTAAAAATAAAATTAAACTAAAAAATAAGCATAAACCTAAACCTAAACCTAAAAAATAAACAAAAAGAAAAATCCTAAACTAAAATAAATATATATAAAATAAATCAACTAAACTAAATAAAAATAATAAATAAACTTAAATAAAAACAAAAAAATAAAAAAAATAAAAATAAATAAAAAAAAACTAAATTAATTTAAACCTATTGGTTTACTTAATTTTTTTAAAAAAACCCTAAGCCCTAAACCCTAAAACCTAAACCCTAAAACCTAAACCCTAAACCCTAAACTATAAAACCCTAAAACCCTAAACCCTAAACCCTAACCCTAAATGCTAAGCCCTAAAAGCATAAACCATAAAGTCAAAAACCCTAAACCTTAAATCCTTAACCCTAAACTTAAACCCTAAACCCTAACCCTAAACCGTAAACCCTAAACCTAAACTTAAAGTAACTAAATAAATTAAAAAATAAACCTAAACCATAAAACCTAATAAACCTAAACCATAAAAAAGGGTAGTACCTTGATGGTAGCAACATAACCATCAACCAAGCTCAATCTAGGTCTGACGGTGGAGGCGAAGGTGGAGGCAATGGTTATCGTAGGGGTGTTGGTTGATCTGGAGGTGCTGGTGGATATGGAGGAGGTGGTCGAAGCAATGGTGGTTTGGGGGGCAGGAGGAGCGATGGAGGTTATAGCCATGGTGGTGGCGGAGGGAGAGATCATGGATATGATGGAGGATCCCGCTACTCGAGAGGTTGGGGTGGTTACGAACTAGAAAAAGAATGGTTGATCGATCGATGC
The DNA here is from genome assembly GCA_021442155.1 of Cymbidium sinense. Classification (NCBI taxonomy): domain Eukaryota; kingdom Viridiplantae; phylum Streptophyta; class Magnoliopsida; order Asparagales; family Orchidaceae; genus Cymbidium; species Cymbidium sinense. The sequence goes on along the minus strand of JAKCPB010000538.1, from coordinate 13,584 downwards.
TTATGGGAATTGTCTTTAGTAGAAGATTCTAGTTATCTAGGGGTTTTGATTTGCTCTATGCGTGCTCATTTTATATCTATGTTTCCTCTTGTGTCTTAGAAAACCTAGGGTGCTACTTGGTTGATGAAAGCAAAAAGAAGAAATGTTGAATTTAAATTTATTGTCTATTAAAAAAACCTTAAATCCTAAACTAAAACTTAAGCCCTATACCTAAAACCTAAACCCTAAACCCAAACCCCATAAACCCAAACCCTAAACCCTAAATAACCTAAAAAAACCCTAAAATAAAGCTAAAACCTAAAAATAAATAAACCTAAAATAAAATATATTAAAACCTAAACTAAAATAAAATAAAAAGAAAATAAAATAAACATAAACTAAAACCTAAACCTAAACCTAAAAGAAAATAAAATAAAAATAAAAAACTAAACTAAAATAAAATAAATAAATAAACTATAAAAAAAAACCTAAAAATAAACATAAATAAAAATAAAATAAAATAAAATAAATAAAACCTAAACCTAAAAATAAACCTAAAATAAATAAAAAAATAATACCTAAACCCTAAACAAAAAAAAACTTAAACCTAAAATAAGAATAAAATAAACCTAAACCTAAATTAAAATAAACTAAACTAAAATAAATAAACTAAACCTAAATAAAATAAAAGTATAAACCTAAACTAAACTAAATAATAAAATAAACTAAGAATAAACTAAACCTAAACTAAAATAAAATTAAAATAAAAAAATAAAACCTAAACCTAAAAATTAAAGAAAAATTTAAACTTAAACCTAAAATAAAAATAAACCTAAACCTAAAAATAAAATAAAAATAAAACTCAACTAAAAATAAACCTAAACTTAAAAATAAATTAAAATAAAATAAACTAAAAATAAATAAACCTAAAATAAATAAACTAAACTAAGTAAAATAAAAAAATAAAAGTAAAAAAAAAATAAAAAATCAATAAAATTAAATAAATGAAAAATATACTAAACAAACCTAAACCTATCGGTTTACTTAATTAAAAAAAACCCTAAACCTTAAATCCTAAACCCTAAACCATAAACACTAAACCCTAAACCATAAACCCTACCTTAAACCCAAAACTTTAAACCTAAACCCTAAACCCAAACCCTAAACCTAAACTCTAAACCCTAAACAAACCCTTGGCTATTCATATTGGCTAAGGTTACTCTTGGCTCTCTTAGACTGTAAAATTCTGTTATGATCTAGCTATTAATGGTGGTACATTATTCTGATTGGCTTTCTTCACATTGGGGGTGTTTTCCTTGCCTTGATGTTTCATCTAGTAGGGGTTTTTTGTTGGTTCATTCTCATGCTATGGTGAAATACTTAGGTGATGCTTCTCTTACAAGGGATTCATGGCATCCCTTTGCCATACTGAATAGTACTTCTTTTCATTATAGAGTGTATTTTGCTATTGCTTGGTATCTGTATTAAAGATCATATGATTTTCATCCATTGGCTACCTTCCCCAAGTATGTAAGCTATGATGGTGGGATGATTTCACTCATAATTTGGTGGTAGCACTTGTGATGTAACCCTTCCTTTGAATTTTGGATGCTCATGTTTGTGGTGCCTCATTTATTCTGACTGAGCTTTCCTTCACACACTTCTCTAAATTTCTCACACTTTCATTTATTTTTTCAGTTAATTTTGTTTGTAACTCTTTACTTGTGCTAATTCCTTCTTCTAGGTGTTTGTAGGTGCTGTGTTGTTTCCTTATAGGTTCCTTCTATGGAGGTGGAAAATACTTCTCTCATCTTCTTAAGCTTTTTTGGTCCTCTAGCTTTTCTTTTTGCTACTTTGTATCTCTTAGTATTTTTCTTTTCTTTTCTTTCCTTTTATTTTTGGTTATACTTAGATAAGATTCACTCTCTAGGCTGATTATAACTCTTTGAATAGTAGTTCTTGAGTTTATCTCATCTTAAGGATATTGTAACCCCCCTTTTTATGGCAATAAAATTCCCCTACATGGGGTTCTCTAAAAAAAACCCTAAACCCTAAAACCTACAATCCTAAACTTTACACCCCAAACCCTAAACCTTAAACTAACCCTAAACCCTAAACCCTAAACTAACCCTAGAGCCTAAGAATGGGTAGAACCTTGAAAATAAGAGCATCACATCACCACTAGGCTTGTAGATCTGGAGGCAAGGTGGAGGCGGTTATCACATGGTGGTGGGGAAATCTTGGTGGATATGGAGGTGATTGTTGGAGCGGTGGCAGTTATGGAGGTGGGAGGATCATGAAGGATAAAAACATGGTGGTGGCGAAGGAGAGATCACATGATGGAAGATGCTACTCAAAGAGGCGGGAGGTTCATGGGATTTGGATAAAGAATAGTTGATCCGATCTACAACTTATAACTGTCTTTATAGTAAAGGGTTCTACTTATCTAGGATTTTATTTATTCTATGGGTGATCATTTTTTGATCAATGTCATACTTATGTCTTAGAAAACTTGGTGCTACTTGGTTGATGAAATCAAAAGAAGAAATGTTGAATTTGAATTTATTCTCTTAAAAAAATCCTTAAACCTTAAACCTAAACCTAAACCTAAATCTAAACTAAAACTTAAACCATAAACCTAAACCTAAACCCCAAACCCTAAACTCTAAACCTTAAACCCTAAACCTAAAAAAACCCTAAACCTAAACACTAAACTCCTAAATCTTAAACCCTAAACCTAAACCTAAATCTTATACATTATACCATCTATAAACCCTAAACCCTAAAACCATAAACTTTAAACCTTAAAAATTACAACCCTAAACCCTAAATCCTAAACCTCAAACCCTAAACCCTAAACCCTAAACTAACCCTAAATCCTAACATTAAAACCTAAACCTTAAATCTTTAATAAAGGTGTCATTAAGAGTAGATCTAGAAAATGACCAAATCCTAACATAGTTATGGTAGCTAAGGAAAATGTCTTCAAGAGACTTTTCCTTGACTATTAGAGATTTGAATACCCAAAACCCTAACCTAAATCATATTATAATACCATATATTAAGCATAATGTAGCATCATATATTTGAGCATGTAGTGATGTTTTGGAGGTTATAAGATGTTTTGAAATGTTTTAGTATATTATGGTATTATATAGTCTATTTTTAAATCATAAAAATATTGATTTAATAAATCAGATGATGAAATTTATTTTATGTGAAGTGGGAATTAGGTTTTAGTACCAAAGGTGTCCTGTGCCACTTGTAGTCTAAAATGTAAGATTTTATGTTCAAAATAAATACTATATGTTGTAGCATAGTATAACATCATATATCATAATATATTGTTTAGGACATTTTAAATTCTTTTAGTATTAAACAATCATGCAATCGAGCCTACGCTAACATTATTTATAAAAATATTGATTTAGACTTTAAAATGGTGGAATTTGGCCAAATTCATAATAGGTAGAGCATGGCATCATAATATATTATTTCAATTTAAAATATGTAAGTGATACTAAAATATATAGTTTTATTATTTAGACTAATTTTATGATTTTTATCATAAGTAATCCCTTGTGATGTGATATGCAATATAATATTGTTTTTTATGTTAGATCGATGTTGAGTTTGTACTAGCATAATTTATTAAAATCTCTTGATTTATAGGTGAGATGATGGGATTTGACCAAATTTATGGTAAGCTTTAGGAAACATCAGGTGTGCTATATGTGTCATTTAATCAAAAGAATGGAATTTTGCATCCAAAATAAATGTTCATTTTCAACCAAATTGTATAAATTTTTTTGCTTAAAGTGATTCATTTTAAGGTGTAATGTAAGATAATATTATATGAAAGCTTATTAAAATATAATGTACATACAATATAACTTCACATATATATGAATGTGGTGGTGTGTTACTAAATGTTATTGTACATTTTAGTATGTTTTACTTTTGTTATAATACATTGGGTCAAAACTCACAAAAATGTTAATTTGAAGGTTGAGATGGAAGGTTGGCCAAATTCATAGCACACTAAAAGCAATTATGCTATTTTGTACCATTTCTAATAGAAAATTAATAATTTTACATCCAAAATGAACATTATTCATATTTTGAAAAATTTTTGTTATTTGTTCCTTTTAAGTGATTCTAATGAGGTGTAATGTTATACAATATATTATATTATAGAAAATTATAATATTACATCATATATTATAATATAATATAGTGTGTTAATTCACACATATGTTTAGCATGATATTGTATAGTTAGTTTGAGATTGCACCATCACCAATCATAAAATGTTAATTACAATGTTAAGATGATGTAATTTGATGAATACATTATTATTTTTGGTTGAAGTATTAAAGGTGTGCATAAGAGAAAAAATAAGATTTACTTAGAATTCCATGTTAAGGACATAGAGGGAGATCTGCTAGGGGATCAAACATGCATTGGACATGACATGTGAGGGGTCTATGTTGAGGGCATACAAAAGGAAAATCTATTGGGGATAAGGTTTGAATTTGATTTGTGGAAAAAAAGATCAGTTGGGCATAAAAATCTATAATCCATCAGGGATTAAGATCGAATTGACTTTAATTTGTTTTTTTTAATTGATGTGGAGGCATATATATAGGGATAGAGTCTGGGATTATATGAACCTTCCACTAAGAAAGCAGGTTCACGCTATCTGCTAGGGATTAGGATTTGAGCTTGATTTCATAGATTTGTGTGAGGATATATACACTGGAGATAAGAATTTGTTTGGATTTCTTTGATTTGTACTCTACTTGGCGAGTTGGTTTAAATTGGCTCCATTAGGGAGGTTGGTTTTGAATTTGATTTGTTTGCTTTACTTATTTATATATGATTTGGGGCTCCATTGGGAAGAAGGGTTTGATTTAACTCCACTGGGGAAAATAATATGGGTTTAATTTAAGTTAATGTATGGACCCTATCGTGTGTGATAGACCGAGAAGGGGCTATATCGCCTTGACCTACCTCAGTTTACAAATCTAAAGGATAGTCTCTATGGGGTGGTAGAGCTAGCCAACCTACGAGGTTTCCTTTTAGTGTGCAACGGCTATGCTAAGAAGAAGGTGTAGCAAACTTACATCTTCTAAAGTGAGGAACAACCACTGGGGTGACTTGTTGGATGCACAACAAATTGAACCTAACCTAGACTATTGAGTGAATACGGGACTTATATCAAAAATATTAGAATAATTTATCTTAATTTCATGTGATTTGATATTTTTTGTTTGGTTTAGTTTGATTTCTAATTGAAGGAATATCTACTAGGGAGCTCAGTCAAATTTGATAGATTTAATTTATGGACCATGTCGGTGTGGAATGGACCCACGAAGAAGAGGCTATATCAGACTTGTCCTATCTCAAATTTACAAACCCAAAAGGATAGTCTACTCGCTGTGGGGTAGAGCTAGCCAACCTAAGGGGTTGCCTTTCCGTGTACAACGCTTGTGCTAGGAAGAAGGCGTAGCTGACTTTCATCTTCTAAAGTAGGGAACAACTGCTGGGGTGACCTATTAGTTGTATAACAAATCAAACATGACTATGAGTGGTTTTTGGGGACTTATATCAACTTAAGAGTATAGATTCATAGGGAGTTTCTGACACTACCTAAAGATAGGATACACTTGAGAAAAGGTACGCTAGGTGTCCTCTAATCCATAAGTGAATATATATTTTATTTATATGTTTTGCATGGACCTTATTGGTGTGAGGGACCACACTAGAAAGGCTATGTCGCCTTGACTATCTCTGATTTACTAAACTTAGGGAGAATCATCACATGATGGATTCTCCAATCACAGGTGGTTACTGGGAGGGAACTATCCAATCGATAGGTAGTGTCTAAATGGGGTTGCAAAGGATGTAATCCAAATATAGTGCCCACGGAGATCTTTGTGGGGGCATTATCTTGAGCCCTATAAAAGTAAGCTATATAGGTATGCGTGGCCAACTCAAGGAGAAAGTGTAGCATAGTTACATCTTCCATGAGTGGTGTTATCCTAAGGTGCGAACCAACCAACTAAGGTGTATCCCATGAGTGTATCTAACATAGTGAGAACCAACCAACTAAGGTGCCGTTGGTGCAAGATCAATCTAGAAAGAAAGCATGTAGGCTTACAACTTTCCAAGAATTGATCATCACACGATATAGTCTAATGGGATAGATGTTATCCGACCTAGAGTGACTACTAAGGAGCCGAGGAAGGACCTAGACTAGAAGTAGTTAGGAGGGAAAGAGCCACTAGGGTACTTATCCTAAACCTCAAATATACTCGACCTAGTCACTATACGAAGGGTAATCCAAGAAAAAAACATAGTAGACTCACATCCTCTTAAATAAAGACAACATGAGGTAGCTTACCACCAGATAAGGCTACCAAACTAATAAGTGCTCATCGTATGCGGTGGCCAAGTAAGGAATGAAAGAAAGAATAGCGACTTACATCCTCCAAAGCTAGAAGTACACTAGGGTGACACACAAGGTAACATATGCCGACCTAGAGCACTACTAAGTGAATGCTGGGGGTTATCTCAACTCGAGTAGCCCAAAGATATGTGTTTATTTTATATGTTTGTGTGTAGTTTGTATTTGTGTTATGTGATAGGATGGGGCCTCAGTTCCTTACCCTAAACACATCATGGTGGATTCACAAATAAGAATACTTTCAACATGGAAGAGATTGAATTCAAAATGGAATTTTCATTGATGATTATTATTTTAAAACATGATTTATAATATTTCTTTAAGTAGAGCCTATTGGTTGGAAGCATTGGGCTCTCCCTTATAATTAAGCTATTAAGATCCTCCTTGGTAGGCCTTCTCTATGGAAAAGGGCCTTCCAAGTTGGTTCAAACTTACCTCCCATCTTACAACAAAATCAGTCTCCTTAGAACTAAAATAAGCTCTCTTACTTGAAAAGCTCTAGGACAGACCAACTTTTTGTGAAGTTGAATAATTTTAGCTTTCTACAACTCAAGGTTTTGGCATGCCATGAATGTATCTCCTCCAAACCTTCAAGCTCTTCTCTAACTTGGTGTTACTTCTGTTGTGATCTTGCTACCCATAGCTATCCTTCATGATGGGAGTTGGACTTCTAATGGTAAAATGGCTTTGGACCCATACACTAAGGAGAAAGGAGTATACTATGTTGGAGTTCTATATGTGGTACGATAGGCCCACAAGGCTTCAACTAATTGCTCATGCCTCTATTGCTTGTTGTTGTCAAGTGTCATCTTTAGTATTTGGAAGAGAGTTTTGTTGAAGTCTTCTACTAAGCCATGTTCCCTCTAGTAGTTGGTGGTAGAATATCTCCATTCTATGTTGTGTCTCTAGGAAAAGTTGTTGAACTTGGTGAACTTGAATGTAGTACCATTATCAGATATAATTCATCGAGGCACTCCGAACCTATATACGATATGGTTCCTAAAAAATTGGAGGGCATGCTGAGCTGTGACCTCTTTAAGCTAAATCATATTTGCCCAATTGGAAAAGTAATCAGTAATAGCTAAGATGACATGATGACCCATGGAAGGAGGATCAATCAGACCCACTATGTCGGTACCCCAACACTCGAATGGCCATGATGTCAATGTAGGATGTAGAATGTTGGATGGTTGGTGTAGGACCACACTGTGTATTTGACATTGGTGGCATCACCTAATTGTATCCATGCAATCTTTGATCATCAACGACTAGTAGTATCCTAGTCTCTTGATCTTGGCTTTCATCTTCAGACCGAATTAGTTGGCTCCACATAAACCTGAGTGTACTTCGATCAAGATCTTATGGCCTTTGCGCTTTTCTAAAAAATGTAACCACATATGATCGAAAGACTATCAGTACAAGACACCATCGACAAGAGCGTAGGAAAGAGTTCGCTGCTTCATCTGATGGGCTTGGGACTTCTCTTAAGGTAGTTTTCCTTTATTTAGGTAATCCATGAATGGCTGCCTCCAATTTAACTCCTCATCCTTCTTGTGGCAACCTTCCCTTCAAGAGCACTTTTGATGAGTTCAATATTAATAAGGGATAAGACTTGTCTATTTTGGACCTTTATTGATAAGGACTCATCTTCTAGACATGTCATCTCCTTGGCAATCTTGGCTAAAACATTTGCTATGGAATTCTCTCCTCGAGGAATCTTATAAATGGTAACCTCTAAGATTTGGGCCAATAACTCCATGGTGTACTTGTGGTAGTGATGGAGCTTGGGATTTATAACCTTATAGGAACCAATGATTTGGTTGATAACTAGATGAGAATCCTTGAAGATATTGATGTTATGGATGCTTAATGTAATGGCTAACTCAGACCAATCGAGCCTCATATTGGGCTTCATTGTTGGCAATTGGATAGATGATGAGAATCTCATCACATCGATGTAGTTAAGAGAACTATTCCTACCTACCTTTCTTGGAATAGTAGATTATGGTTCTTCTCCTATTTGAGAAGAATTGCACCATCAAAGTACATCTCCTAGTGGTGAATGCTAGTATCCTCTAAGTTAATGATTTGTTCATCAGGGAGATTATCATTAAGCAGAGAATTAGTGGGAAGTGGGTGTGCTGCTAAGAAATCCACTAGCGCTTTCCTTTCCGCAGGGGGAGGGGTAGGAAGCATGTGCCAACTATCGGATAGGATCAATCATGTCATGGGATACTGTAGTGGATTGATCCTAGAGATTAAGTTCACTTAATGAGGAAGCATGTAGTGGTGCAGATTTTGGGATGCAAAGATTAAAGCTAGGTAATGCTTCTCAATGGGTGGATAATTAGCTTCAGTAGGGATTAGATGATGATTGAGATAGTAGAGTGTATTTTCTTTCTCTTCATCATTGGCTTGGGACAACAAAGCACCAAGGGAGTTGTCTAACACAGTAGTGCAAAGTTTGAGTGGCTTTCCCAAGTAGAGGCTACTAGAATCGACATCATCATCAGGTAATACTTGATGGCTTTGAAGGCATGCTCACACTTGTCATCCCACTTAAACTTGGCATCCTTTTTGACAAGTGCTGAGAATGGCTGACATCTTCCTAATAAGTTGGATATAAAGTGTCTTAGATATGCCAACCGCCCTTGGAATGATTTTAGTTGAGTTAACTTTTGAGGGGTGGCAATTCTAATATTATCTTGATCTTCTCCGGATCGATTTTTATTCCCTGGTGTTGAACAATAAACCAAAGAAATTTTCCTAAAGCTACTCCAAATGCACACTTCAGGGGGTTCATTTTGAGATTAAATTATCTTAACCATTCAAAAACTACTCTCATGTCAAAGAGATGGTCTTCCTTTTCTCTACTTTTGACCATGAGATCATCGACATAGCACTCAACTTGATGATGAATGAGTTCATCGAAGATTCAAGTCATAGCCCACTGGTATGTAGCACCAACATTTTTAAGGCTGAAAGGCATGACCTTATAGCAATAGATTCTGATCAAGGTTCTAAAAGTAGTGTTTCTTTCATCTTCAGGGGCCATCTTTATTTGGTTATATCCAGATGAGTCATCCATGAAATAGAAGACTACATGAGATTTGGCAATGTCCACCATCAAGAGATTAGTACTAGAAATTCATCTTTTGGACATTTCTAAAATCGATGCATATGTTAATTTGGCCATTCTTTTCTTAAGCGCAATGACAGCTAGGTAGGGTATTTTTCTTGGATGAAGCCAACATCGATGAATTTCTTTTCAAAATGACCTATTGTTTTATGTCTAATGCATCTAGGAGCTTGCTTGATAGGGTTAGTACCCTCTATTGCTAGTTTATAGATCACTATGTTAGAGAATCTAGGCATCTCTTCATAACTCCATGCAAAGTAGTCTTCATCAATAGCTAACTAAGTCATTGGTTTCAATTTCATTCAACAAGAAGCGATGTTCTAAGTTGATTTCCTTGAGCTCATCGATGGTTGACTTGATCTCTTCTTTGAACTATGGCATTGCATCTTTGACTTCAAAATCATCTAGATCATCTGAAGTTTCTAAGCACAGGTCTTCATATCAATTAATGTGATTTGAAAAGAACCTATCAGATTCCAAATGATTGGTGAGGTAGTAATCATCATCATCGACTGGACCCACTGTACTGAATCCTAGTCCTAGTCTTGATTGAGAGCTTTTGCATTTATTCTTCCATATTCTTTCAAGTAGTCGACATGCTTTGACCAAGTATGTGGGATTAACCTTCTTTGCTAAATTATGAACACAAGGCAAGTACTAATCAAAAGGTAATTCTATTAAATCTTTATATGAATCACCCTTAGTTCTACATCAACTTCTTGACTTGAGGATGATGCTCTAGAAAGAACCTCTAAGTCTTCAAACACATGGATGACTTAGGGGCTTCATAACCCAAACCCTCTTTTGAGAGGAATGTGGGGATAGATCTAAGGTTCCCAACGATGCCTAACTATTTCACATATAGACTTGGATACACTTATGCTTTGCTTTGGGTCTTCACCATGCTCAAATGTCACCTCAAGAGAATCTACTAAGAAAGAGCTATGGTGTGCTAACCATATAAGACTCATCTATGAACTAGATTCTAAGTCTATATGGATAATAGGTGTACTCATGTAGGACATATCTTTTATTGGGTGGCCATTGAGGTTTTCCACCCTAGGGCCTCGAACTAGCCTCTTCCTTTAGTGGAGGTGGGGTCATCTACCAATATGTTGAATGGGTAACCAAATTGGGTGGAATCTAAGGTTAGGCTCCACTTCCTCCTCCAAGTCTATTTTTCCCTTTTATTTTCTTTTTCATTTCTCTTTTCTTTTCTTTTCTTTTCTCTTCTTTTCTTTTCTTATTTTTTTATTTTAAACTTTGGCCAAGTTCAGAGAATAGACTTGTTGATTTTGAGGGAGGTAGTAAGCCACATCTTCATATATCGACCACATGAACTATAAATGGCTTGAGATCTCATTTGACATAGTAGGATTCAACCTCTCATAAACTTCATACATTGATGTAGAGAGGATGGAACTATATTGTTCTCATGTATCCATGGTCTCCCAAGCAAAGCATTGAATAATGTATTAGAGTCTATAATGTGAAACTTGGTTTTGATCTTCCAATCATCTATCTCCAAGGGTATAAAGAACTAAGGCTGTTGACCTCACTTTAGTGTGGATTCAATCTTCCATCTTACATAGGAGTCTTCTAGACACTAAGACTTCCTTAGTCATAAGACACTTCTAACAATTAACACTTAACTTAATACTTAGAATGGTTAACCATTAGGTTATGCCTTAGGGATTAGGATAATCCACCTACCCTACAACCCAAATCCAATCCATGTTCACCTTCTCAAACCAAACCTCAAGTTCAATTCAAACATCAAATTCAAATCCAAATCAAACCCAAATTCCAAAACCAAATTATTGAAGCCCATGATCAAATCCAAACTTGAAACCCTTCCAAGCCATATGACCTATCCCATGGACTTAGCCAAATCTTAATCCAAATCAATTAAAATCAATTGATTTTCTCATAATAAATTTATATCTTCCATCATCTTCCTAAATATAAGTCAAATCTACATTCAAATGATCAATCAAACTAAATCAAATTAAATCAAAACCCTTCTTAAGCCATATGACTATCCCATGGACTTAGCCAAATAATAATCCAAATCAAGTCAAACTCAATTGATTTTCTTACAAATCAATCATATTTTCAATCATCTTCACAAATTTAAATGAAATATACATTTAAATCATCAAAACTAAATCAAATCAAATCAAAATCAAACTAAGCACATGACCCAACTCCATGGACTTAGCCAAATTCCTTCATTCCAAAACCCAAATTAAATTGATTTTCTCATGAATCAATACCTTCAATCATATTCACAAATATAAATGAAATCTATAATCATCAAACCAAAATCAACCCAAGTCAAACCCAACTTAACCTTTTGACTTGAAAATGTTCAAATGAACCAAAACCCATTTGAACCCAAGTCAATTGCAATTGAATTAATATATCAATTTCAAATCCATATATAAACACAACTAAATAAAACTCAACCCAAAATCAAGCCAACTAAACCCAATTAGTCCACTTGACCCAAAGTGGCCAATTGACCTTTGAGCCAAGTTCTAATCTTACCCAAATTGAATTGAACCAAGCCCATTAAAACTCCCATCATGATTGTTTCATCACCCTAGGTTGATCAATTATCAATTGGGTCAAACTAAGTCAACTTGGTCATTTGACCAAGTCAACCCCTTAACCCATATGAACCCAAACTAGCCAATTTGCAACTAAGCCAAATCCTTAAAACCAGATTCATACCATATAAAATCAATATTTGAATATGATTTGACCTTCAATTGAGTCAAAACCCAATTAGCCCTCTTGACCCAAGTTGAACCAAATTGACCTAAAAGACCAAATGGGTTCAAATCAAAATATAAACAAAATTGATTGCCAATGGCTCAAGTTCATTCCAAATTGATTGTTGAACTTGACCAAAGCCATGATTGGACCCAATTGAACCCAATTGACCTACTTAGCCAAATTGGCCTAAAGGTTCAAGTTAGCCTAAATGAAAACTAAATCTAAATTAATTGAAGAAGCTACAATCATCTTCAATTGGTCAACTAAACCCAAACCCAACTGCCAATTTGGCCAATTTGGTCAAATTGGTCAACTTAACCCATTTGACCCAAATGAATTCAAATGAGCCAAAATCAAATCTAAGCCAAACTAAACCAAAATATCCCAAATGATCATATGAACTTGACCCAACCCTTAGTTTGACCCATTTGACCAATTGGTCAACTTAACTCAACCTAACCCAATTTGACCTAAATGAGTCAAATTGAGCCAAATAACCAAATTAACTCTAATTGACTTTAAATTTGGGCTAACCACTTTTGGCTCATTTCAAATCTACAAATCAAATCAATGCCAAATGATCATTCTACACTTGGGTCAAGGGCATCACATGAGACAAATCACCCATGTAAGTGGTCATTTCCATTCCTTGGCCACTTGGTACTCTCCCAATGGTCCACCAAGCGGACCGAACTGACCCAAGGGGTGGTTGGGTCACTCATGACCCATGGGAGGTGAAATCACCTCACCCTTCCCATTGGAGCATTTGAAACTCATAGGACACCCATGATTTCTCCTTGGTAGCCACCTCACACCTTCAACCAACCAAGGAGCCAACTCACCTCCTCCACCACCCATACTCCACAGATGGTGGATGGACTAGATAAAAAATCCCACCATCGATCAAGATGAAGGGTATACACCCCTCATTTCCACTCAAACACACACAAAATCTTTCAGAGCCTAGCTACCCAAGATGAGCTTGAGCCATTCCCTAAGCTCCCAAGTTCATTCCTCGATCAAAAATGCCATTCTCGTCCATGAAAATAGGACACTCCCATTTTGACCTAACTTTCTCCATCAAACTCAAATTAACTTTGCACACCTTCCCTACTTGCCTCGAGCAAGAACAAATCATCCCAAGCTTCCTAGCATTAGAGGTGGGACTTGATCAAAGTTGAGCTCCAAATCAGCCAGTTCATGGCCTTTGGTGAGC
>JAKCPB010000537.1:0-115070 GCA_021442155.1 Cymbidium sinense | reverse complement strand
CAAATATCAAACATCTCATATTAGGATAACATTCCTTACAACTTAAGATAAACTATCTCTATATATAATTTACTTTTTTGAAAGATCAGCACGCTTGTTAGTTGCACCAATATTGCACAATTCAAAGTCTCGCAGCTACAGTAACAAATAAAGCATTACAATAAATACAAAAAAGAAACCTCATATATCCACACCAATATGTATTACTTTATAAATTTCATGTATAACACATCAACAATAAAACAGATACAACATAGTTCAACACTACCGTGGTAACATTTAATAAACAATGACAGTATGACAGGAGCAATTCAAAGCCAAAAATGTAATTAAAATAAAATAAAACAGATACAACATAGCCCAACACTACCTTTGGTACTTGTTTGAATGCTAATAGTTGAAAAGCTTGAAGACGGAACAATGAGCTAGTGTAACAACATACAACAACACATAGACAACATCTTGAAACGAGCTAGTGTTACGCAGACAACTCAACAACACATAGACAACGAACAACTCGATGAATTATAATCTGCGCGAACGCATTTGAGGACATGTCGACCTGTTGTGTCCAACAGTCTTACACACACTACAAATCCTAGAACTTTTTTGTAGTGTTCTCGTCCATGCTATTTTTAAATCTGTTTGTCCTTGGCCACTCTGTCTTCCTTTTGACATTCGGTGGTTTATAATCTGGGCATGTGCCACCACTGATGTGTTCACCCCACTCTTTCCGATCAGGTATTACGTGGAATTCGCCCTGGTAGGTGTTGATATAGTTTTGCAAACTATAGTACGCTGAGACATAATGGACGTGGTTTATGTGTCGTTGACCTGAAACAGCAATCACGTGCGCACATGGCAGATGGTAAGCTTGCGGTTGTCTACATGTACACATACACTCATTATTTTCACCTAATTCAACCTTGAAGGTCCTGCTAGTGATATCAAACACCTGGTACTCAGACATGCTTATTCGCACTGGTTCAGGAAATCTTCTTGCCTCTTGTTCATTAGCCTGCAACGTTACCTTAATGCGTGGAGAGAACGATGTTTCCTGTTGTCTTTCGAGAGTTGTAGCTGATTCAAGACGTTTCATGAAAAGGGATACAATGTTGTAGTATACTGCTGTAATCAAAGCTTGAATCGGTAAACCACGTGCTCTTTTAAGCACACCAGCACTCAAGCGTTTGTAGTCATTATGCATACTACCCATCATCATGAGTAAGAGACCATTGTTGAATGTCCCTTGAAACAAGCCACTCATATGCCTCCTGCTTGATATTCTTGATGTCTAACATATATCGCTTAAAAATGCGAATGTCATCCGTGTTTCCTGCAACGTATATTTTTTGATATATGAAGTCAACATCACCGAAATGTCTAACGGCTTGAAGTTCTCCCGCCTAAATGGCGATGATGTCTTGGAGAAAGATCTCTCTGCAACCACGCACTAGACCTGCATGTCTATCTGAGATGAGGCAGAGATCACCCCTTGTAGAAATTGTTGGGATCAAGTCTTGTAATGTCTGCAAAAACCAAACCCATGACTCGATGCTCTCTGATTCCATAACTGCGAAGGCTAGTGGGAATAAGTCATTGTTTGCGTCGATCCAAGCAGATTAGCGGTGTTCCTCAGACTTGCCAGGAGAAAAGTCCCATCAAGGCATAGAACTGGGCGGGCAATACTTCCAACCTCTTATTGAAGGCTCAAATGACCAAAACAACCGTTGGAATCATTGATTCGTTGAATGTATCGATATCGACCCACGACATAGATGCAAACAACATGAATTTTCCCAATGTTTTGTAAGATTCATCCCAACTTCCAAAAATAACCTTAACAGCCTTTCGACGTGCATCCCAAGCCTTCATGTAGGACACTCTTATATTGAACTTTGACTCAATACGACCTACAATTTCCCTAGGCTTCAGATCTAGTTGACGTCTGATTGCGGGTTGGATGAAATAACTAATGAACTGTGACGTGCATTGCCTGTGTCCATCATTAAGCACTGAATGACTACAGCTATGAGGTGCGCCTAGTGAACTAACACGCCATGCACCGCCCAATCTCTTAACTGATCTTGCATGTAAGCTCCACAAACATGGTCTACCTGGGTTTGAATGATGTGTGCACCTTGCAGTGAATTTTAATTGATTTGAAGCACAAATGACATACTCAATATTGTTCATGATAGACCAACCCTGAATAGCAAATTGCTACTGCTTCTTGAATTGAAAACACATATCTTCAAACAATTCATCTGGAATGCAGTTATCCTCCTCAAAGACCGAATGATTTGATGGGCCATCGAATGTAAGGTCCTCATCCCATTCTCTGCTTTGACGCAAATAATCGTTATTCATTCAAGTGCTCTTGGTATGACTTGTTCTAATTGAGTAATCAACAATCAAGTCCCTACACAGGGATGATTACGTGGCGATAAGTTGCGTTACCGCGCGGTTATCATCCTCATCATCATCATCATCGCTTCTTATCTCCACTAGGCATAGTTTCATATCCATCATCTTGATTGGGTAGTACATTCATCTCATTATCTTCTAAGTCACCCATAACAGCAGAACTTGTCCCAAAGAAAGAAATCATGTTCTCGGCTTGGACCCATAACATTCCACTGGAGTACTTAGCTGAGAAGCTGGTGCGATGTACTTAGTGCTCGCTCGAAGCTCTCTCATATTCTATATTGTTAACCTCCTGTCTCTACCCATCAATTCCATAACGACCATAATAGGTTGTGCATCTGCCGTGAGTATAGCTTCGACTTCTTCATCATCGATGAGTTGCAATAAATCCAAGACCAATAGGAAAAGCGTGAGTCACAAAAAACTTTATTGGATCTATCTTCAACGAATTCATGATTCGTTTTGTAATTCCTCATCTAATCCGGCGTGGGATTTGGGACGATTTTTCCCACCAATATATGTTGGAATGAAATCGTCATTTACTCTCAGTTCATAATAAAGAACTATACAACGAAAACTCATCACTAACGATAATAGAACAATAATCTTTTTGACGATAAATGCAAATAATTTAATTAAGGAGAATTTACATATTAACCAAATCGCATCGACCTCGATAATGATTTAATCATTTATGATCACATATAAGATACAACAATAATCAAATTTATATACTTTGACAATCAGTAATATTCAAATTATGAAAGATACCAACAAAAAGCCCACCTTTATAAATTCTAAATCAAACTAAATAGCTACATCCAAACTTGCATATAATATTTTCTCATAAACTAATGTCTATAGACCCCTTTTATTCTTCTTAATATTTCCTCAAATTAGACTAGAAATATCATTGACAACTTTTATTAAAATCTTTGCAAGTTCAGTGTGACTTTACTTCTTTTTTTTTCTTTTTTGAGGGATAGATATTAACATACATAACACATAATTCTTATATATTTACATATTTAATATCTAAAATTTTATATTTACATAAAGAAAATTCAAATCTTTAATATATACAATAAAAATAACACAAATATTAACTTCATACACACAAAAAAATAAAAAATAAATAAATCTATTTCACTGTTTTTGCAAAAACAAAAAATTGAAAGATTCACCGTCCACCCAAACAAGCATTCAATATATTTACATGCAACCAATTAATTATGAATGTCCGCTTCCCTAGATTATTCCAGTATAAACCTAAATTTGCTTCATCTTTTACAAATAGAATTCAATTCGAGCAATGAACTGTGATTTAGCATATCAATGATCAGAATGAAACAACTTTGCCTCCCCCAACACAAAGCATGATGGAACAACATACACTTCCAATATTCCTGAAACCAAATTCAAACCTTAAATGCCAAGATACTTTCATATTTAGGAACATCTGTGAGATAGAGCCATAAAGCTTTATTTGCAAACTTTCTCTCCCTCATCAAACTCAAAACAATTTTCATTTTACATTGCTCGCTATTTGGGATAAGTATAAATTTTTTTTTTGTTCATCAAATTTATATCAATATGTTAGACATTTGTATTAGTTAAACTTTCAAACTTTATTAGAATGAAGAAATACATTTAATAATTTAAGACACACAAAATAAGTTAGATCCACAATAAGTATACCTAAAAATACTACAATAAATTAGATCTACAATATGTGTGCCTACAAACATCAATAAGTACAACAAATACATGTCACAAATGCATATTACCCTTTTGTTTTGAAAAAAAAAAAAACTCAAAACATACCTTTTTCCGGCCAAAAGTCTCGGATCCGGCGGCTGGGCGGCGGAATCGGGCGGCCGGCGGGGGGATCAGGCGGTCGGCGGCGGGAAGGCCGGCGTCTGACCTTGGCCGGCGTTGATGGGCGGTAGAGGAGCAACGATAGGGAGAGAAACGAGGAGAGAGATCGGATTCGATCTCTCGTTGGCTTTTAAAAAAATATAATTTTAGCGTCAGTCTGAGCGGTATTGAGGCTGGGGCTAATTTTAAATTTTTTTTTAAGAGTTATTTAGCTAATTATGGTTTTAATTAAGGCTAATTTAAAAATTAAGCCCCTCCACTACACGGAACTTTGACTACGCAGCTCGTCGGGCTAGTGGAAGCTCCTAAGGAGGTATGATCTTTTGAGTTTTCTTCCATTTATGCTATCAGGTATGACCGAACCTTTTATTTGAAGGAGCAATTTGGGGGGAAGGGGATTGTAAGTAGTCCATAGCAGATTAAAACCTAAGGTTAGTGTTGTTGCCTTTGCTTTCAGCCTCTACATTTTCAACCTTTTGCTTTCCCGCTACTACTAGCTTTCTGCTATGTTGTGAAGTTCACGCTTGTGATAGTCCCATTACATTCCTGCAATTACTACAATTATGAGAAGAGTTCTGCTAATATTTTTTATATTCATTTTTTTCTTCAAGTGATTTAGAAATTGGAATTTATAAAAGGATTTCTATTGTTGGAATGTAAGAGGGATGAATTAAAACTTATTATTTTAAGTAAACTTGTATAAATTTATGTAGTTTCTTATTTTGGAATGTAAGAGGGATGAAGTTTTTTTAAAGATTTGTTTTTCCTCTTTACTTTCCAGTTAGCTAAAGATGAACAACACTATCTGCTTCTATGTCAGTGTTTATAGTATTTATGTTAAGAAAATATACTTGCCCCAATGAATCAAATGTTAATAGAGAACTGGCTATTGTTTGAACGGATGAAGGAAAGAGTTTTCTATATATATATAGTAATGATGGAGAAAAAAATAGTTCAGAACATTCCTCTTATTTGACTTGTTTAGCAGGATTTTACATCAATTGTTCATTAGTATTTGACTTCTATTGTACTTAATTTTACCCATCGCACTTAATAGATTTTAAAAAGAAGAACTGTTGTAATATTTAGATTTTAAAATTAACTAGGATGCTTTCATTTCATCTTCTGTTTCAACTTTATAACACATTATGTATAGAGGCTAGGTTTTAGACAAAGTAAACAATCAAATTGTCCACCATTTGGGCTATCTTCTTCCCTCATACATCTTTTCTCCTAATAATATATGTTCTTAGATACATGCAACTAAACAGCCCTAAGAAAAATAAAATAAAATAGAGTTCATTTCATCACAATAACCAAATCTTAAATTAATTACAGTGCCCAAGTTTCATAGATATACCAATAAAGATAAAATCAATAACTCCCCAATTAAGATATCACTAAAATGCATATATATACATTGGATGCACATGGTAGTACATCATAAGCAAACAAGTAAAATAAATTGAAGAGTATAACACACAGATAGGACACAAGAATCAATTACATCAACAATTCTGCATATGCCCCAAGCCCCTGGTCTCTGCAACATGATCTCATCTTGTTCAGAGCCTGACTTTCCAATTGCCTGACCCTTTCTTTAGATATCCCAAAAATGTCCATCTGAATTAATCTAGTCTTCAGACCCTAAGCGAACAACATTTGTCCCAAGAACCAAACGCACGAGGGAAAGGTCTCTCATAATTATTAATTAATCTTTGCTAACCACAATGATTTAGTTTTAATGACTTCCTCTATATTCTTATTGACCGAATTATTAATAAACATTGGCTTTCAAAACGTCCTCTATATTGCAGCTTAGAAAGACTATCATTTTCATAATTATATTCAAATAAAATAGTGCATTCTGTAATGAGAAATGTAATTCTTTGATATATTTGGTGACATGAACACAATTTTATTATTGTTGCGTGCTAGAAAATCAGTTGTGGTAGAGTGAAAGTTTATGCCAACTTGAAATTCCAGGTGAGACTGGGCTTTTTTAAACTCATTCCTAAAATTCGGTTTGGTTATTACACTAGTTCTTTTCATTGACAGTTACCCTTTCTAAATTTTAGGAGTATAAGTACAATAGTGAACAAAGAAACAACGTGTATTTAAAAGTGAAAGAAAATTAGGAATTTTATGTGGAAAAACCTCGAAAGAGAGGAAAAACAGCTGTAGAAAATCTTCCAATATGTATTTATTTTGGAGTATAAGTTTTCCGATCTGATTACAAAATTGTATATGAGAAGGGCAAAAAAAAAAAATAATAATAATAATAAAAAAAATTGTATATGAGAAGGCGACAATGTGAATCCCAAAATCAAGCAACAATAAATATAGTCACGTTGAGGTTGTAAGATTCTTAGTGGTAGAGATGATGATGACAATGAGGATCGATGGCACGATGAAGGTTCATGATGGTGACCAAGATTCGACGGCAAGGATCAGCGGCGGTGGTCACCGGCGGCGGTGGTTGACAACCGTCGAGTGGTGACACGATTATGCTTGGAGGATCTTCAAGCTTTAGAGCTCTCTCCATATGAAGAATGAGGGGCTATTTATAGATTTGAGTAGTGGCGTTTCTGTAAATATATGCAAAATCCGAACCACTCCCCTCCATCGGACGGCTCAAAATGATTCCTTTGATCATTTGATGTATTTTAAGCATTTGAATGCTCAGATGAAGTCAGAATTATGAGTTCTTGGGCTTGTTAGATCCGGCTCGTCGAGACGCTCAATTTGACTATAAACACTCCATATTTAAGAGCCATTTTGGGATTTAATTGATATCCCAAAGTTTCCAATGATATTTTAAGTGCTTGATCTCAACCAGTTTCAACTTAGGATCAACTTGCTTTTGACATGAAGATTCGTACTTCGATTAGTGGTATTTTAAGTGACATATCAATTATATATGAAGATTATAATGTTTTCAGGTTAGTTAATATGTTGTAGAAAGAATCTTGTATGTCTGCATGAACCACTTTCAAATGTGTCTGAAAATATTTTACATTAAAAATCTTTTACATTTAGGTTAGATAAATGGGGGATTGGGAAGTCCTATAATTCATGTTCTTTCTTTCGGATATGACTTCTCTCTTATCTGGAGATTCTTTACTAGCTCTAGTCTTTTGAACAGCTGATGAAAGGCTTGATATTATTCTTTGTGGATACTTGCTCTTCATATTGCTTCATTATATTACAAAAAACTATTTGATTGCCTCATTTCATAAAGAAAAGTTTTCTTATAAATTAGCTAGTGGCCATAACATCAACTAGAGGTCTTTACAGCTTAAATCTCACCCTGGTTAAAGTTGTTATTTATTATTTTAGGCAACTTTATAATGCCTCTTCTTGCAATAAAGATTGCTTCTGTCTTCCCTATGTTTGGTTAGAACTCATTGCTTTTGTCCTCTTCTTGCAATAAAGATTGCTTTTGAATTTTTTTTTCAAACACATGAGACATTATTGGTGAATGAGTTTCTTTTAAAACTACGCCTAATTTATTCAAGATAGCTATCGACTCTTTAATCTATTATAAAGTTGATATGTTAAAACTTATTTAATTTAATAGATTATGGATATTGTTGATGCAAATGGTCAGATAAAAATGAACAAATTTTTATCCAACTTATGAAAATTGAAGTCATTAATGGAAATAGACAAACAACCACTTTTAGCCAAGTAGCATGTTCACATATTTTACAAGGTCTTGAAGGAGCATTAAAAAAAAAACCAGAACAATTAAGAAATAAGTTCAACACTCTTAGAACTCATTGGATGGACTTTTCTAATTTACTAAAGGAAATTATAATTGGTTATAATGCTACCACAAGACAAGTGATAGCATCTGAAGATGTTTGGTCCAAGTTATATAAGGTACTTAATATTATATTGAATTTATTTATTTAACTATATTCATCACTTGTATATAGTAACTATATTTATTTAATAATATTTAGATCAATAAAAGTGCAAAAATATTTCATAAAAAAGGATGCCCAATATATGAGTGTCTCTGTCAAATTTATGGTGACACTACTGCAACTGGTAGTCTTCAACATTCATCGACCAAAGTTCATTCATATACTGAAGAAGAAGAAGAGACTGAGTAAAGTGAAACAAAATTTATAGATGAATCTGTGAATAAAGAGAAATATAAAGATGTTACATTTAAGTGAAAGTTATCTTCAAAACGTGCTAAAAAGACAAATATTTTAGATGTTATTGCTAATACATTACACGTGTTGAGTGAAAGTTCTAAAAAGAAGGTTGATATTATGGAAAAGAGAATGGGCATGCCATTTGGATCTTCATATGAATCAACAGAGTCATTATAGATTGAATGCATGAATTTTCTTAACTTGATTGAAGTTCTAGATGATGTGAGCTACTCAATGGCTTTGCAAAAGTTTCAAGAAGATCCAACATGGATGAAAATGTTTCTTCATATGCCGGAATACAGAAGGAGGGGTTGGATTCTTACTTTGAAATGATTGAATATTATGAAGTTATGTAGTATTAATTAGTTAACATTTAAATTTGTCTCGATGTTTTCTCATTTGAACATCAATATGATGAAATTAATATGATACAGCTCTATGGTGTGCTTAGTTTCTTTGTCATTTTAACTTCTTTGATTGGTTATAATTGTTAATTGTAACAAAATAATTGAATATTATGATTGTTACTTGCAATAGTAACTTCTTCCACATTATTTATGAATATTTTCATTAAAATTAATTTTTTGCTATTTATTTCAGTTTCAAAAATGAGTTCGAATTCTGATTTTGAAAGTGATTTAGATGAGAAATTTTATTTAGCAATTGCCCTTATTTGTGTTGATTATTATAACAAACATTATTTAACCAAAGAACCATGTAGAACTTCAAGTCTTCAAGATCACGAGTATATCAATGAAATACTTGAGACCATCCAACTTCGGTGTTATAAAATTATAGAATGAAACCTTATGTTTTCCTGAATTTATGTTCTATTATGAAGAGTAGAGATTTATTGGAAGACTCAAAATGGTTGACTGTTGAGGAGCAACTTACAATATTTTTGTTAATTTTATCACAGAATGAGCGCTTCGAGTTGTGGCTAAACGATTTCAACATTCATTAGAAACAATCTCACGTCATTTTAAAAAAAACTTTGAAAATAAATTATCATATAGGAGCTGAAATGATTGTTCCTCCATCACTTGATGTTATTCCACCTGAGATCAGATATAATCCAAAGTATTATCCTTTTTTTAAAGTAAGTTGAAATTTTAAAAATTTTTAATTTATTTATTTTAAGCAATATAATATACTTAATCATAAATTATATAAATATGATTGCATTGGCGTAATTGATGGAACACATGTGATTGCACATGTGCCTAAAGATGATCAAATTCCATATCAAGGAAAATGTAAGGAGCCAACTCAAAATATAATGTGTGTATGTGGCTTTGATATGAAGTTTAGTTATGTACTATCTGGTTGGGAGGGGACATCAAATGTTGCTAGAATTTTTTAAAATGTATTTCAAATTCCTAGTTAAACTTTCCTATGCCACCAGAAAGTATGCTAACTTTTATTTTTTTATCAATAATTATTTTTAAATTATTGAATGACAATTTTATTTTTATTAACTAATATTTTTTTTAAATAGGAAAATATTATTTAGTTGGCTCTGGGTATGCCAACATGTCAGGTTTCTTGTCACCATATAGAGGATTAATATATCATCTTTGTGATTATTGTGAGGGCACACAACCTCAAAGACAAGAAGAGCTTTTGATTATAAATATTATTCTTTAAGAAATAATATTGAGCGATGTTTTGGAGTTTTATAAGCTAGATTTTCAATTTAAAAAAATGCCTTCTTATGATTTATGCTCACAACGTTATATTGTAACTACTTGTTGTGCAATGCATAATTTTATAAAATCACAATTTAAATCAGATATATTATTTGAGATGTATGAAATGAAAATTTTATTGTTGATACAGAAGGAATGTCTACTTCAACTAGTGTATCGCACAATACTATTAAGGTCAATGTTACTCAATCTCAATTACAGTACATGACTCTCTTCCATGATTATATTGTAAGAGAACTATTGAGTCATACACATAATTAAATTTAGTCATTAATTATCTTATTTTATTTATCTAGATGTTGAGAGTTCTCAAACTATTATAATAATGTAATATGAGACATTTTTATACTGATTTTATGAAAGATTGTATCTTTATTTTCTAATTTAATTAATGATTATTTTATTTATTTATATTATTGAATATATTAATTTATTGAAGATTGGTTTAAATTTTATGGTAATAGTGAGTTTTTTTGCTCAATCTTATTTTAGTGTAATAATCAATCTTATTATTCTATTTTTCCAATTAAAAGTTTTGAAAAATGATAAAACTAAACATATTTTTTGTTTTATATTTTTAAAAACAAAAAATTTATAAGAATATCAAACATGTTTTTATTTTTTGCTAAAACAAAAATAAAAAAACAAAAAAAAAAACTGAAAAAACAAAAAAAATAAAAAATAGAAAGTGATCCCAAACGCCCCTATGTTATTCATTTAATTAGAAAATTTGGTATACATTTCACTAACACTAAATTGATAAAAGATTAAAAAATGATGACTTGTGACACTGCAATCAAGAAATATACAATGCCACATTTTAGAACTAAAATGAGAACCACCAACAAGATGGTAACTCAAACTTTAACTTTCAACACCACAGTGTTTAAGCAAGTTAGGCTCCATTCAGAAAACTATTTGTTAAACTCACCTAATTGCTTTATTTAAAATATCCATGATTTTCATCAAAATCATTCACAAATATATTCTTTTAATAAAATTTTTGATCAAATAAAAAATCTAACTTAACCTATAACTAGGGTTTGATAATTTCTTATCCACATAAATTTTAAATTTTTTGAAGTGAAAATATCTATAAATTTCAAGCCATTTGAACTTAAAATGAACTTTGAAGATTTATTCGAAGTTTTATGATTTAATTCTTTAAATGTTTAAGAAGGGTTTAAGCTGATTTTAAATTTCTGAAAAATTCTTATCTATATTCACCCTAATTAGAAGAGCTTAAGAAATAGTTTCTATATTTTAAGATTTGATTTGATTTAATTATAATTTATAAAAATTTGAACGGTTATAGGGTAGTTTAGAGTTATTGGTTCTAATTTCATTAACCATCATCTCTGTTGCGTGCTAGAAATCGTGATGCGGTAGAGTAAGAGTTTATGTCTTAGCCTTGTCGTATAATCGAGCACACACACAGATATTTAAAAAGCAGTAGGGGAGCTTTTTTTACGTGGAAAACCTCGAAAAGAGGAAAACCACCTGGCCCATAAAATGTTTCACTATGGATATGTTGCAAAGTACAAATTCTTCCCAATGTGGGATTACAAGATGGTGTATGAGGTAGGAACAATAACTATGTAACAATGATTAGGTTGTAACGATTCTTTGATGATGGAGATCGGGGTAACTTCGATGCGGGGTAATTTACAGTGCGGGGTCGATGGCCGCTCTTTCTTCCTTGGTTTCTTTCTCTTCTTTTCTTGT
The DNA here is from genome assembly GCA_021442155.1 of Cymbidium sinense. Lineage (NCBI taxonomy): Eukaryota > Viridiplantae > Streptophyta > Magnoliopsida > Asparagales > Orchidaceae > Cymbidium > Cymbidium sinense. Next base: position 103,162 of record JAKCPB010000537.1, on the reverse strand, counting down.
TTGTTCCTCTTCTTCTTCACTTTTCTTCTCCTTCATGTGAGGGATAGAGTTCTATTTATAGATGGGAGGAGGCGTTTCATTTATGCAAAGTCCGTGCCACTCCTCTTGATCGGACGGCTTAGAATGGTTCCTTCGGTCATTTGATGTATTTTGAGCATTTGGATGCCCAAATGAAGTCGATTATGAGATCTTAGGCTCGTTAGATCCGCTCGTCGAGCCTTCGATTTGACTATAAACACTCTATATTTAAGAGCTATTTTGGGATGTAATTGATATCCCAAAGATTCCAAGGATATTTCTGCTTAATCTCGATCGGTCTTGACTCAAATCGTCGCTTTTGATATTAAGATTGGACTTTGATTAGGTATTTTGAGCACCATATATCGGTTGCCCCTATTTTTGGATGAGATTGTCTTAATCATCCAAAATATATATCAACCCATGACCAATATATTTCAAATATTCATATAAATCCAAGATTACGATTATGGAAGCAAATCTACGGTCTTTGGCATGAGATTCTGAGGTTATGAATTTATTTGGATGCTCACGGAAGTTTTCGAGCATTTTTGGGGTCGTAGGCACCAGGTATTATCGGCACAGAGGCCTTCCGAGCGTCTGGTATGAGCGTATATGCAGGCGAGGATGCGCCGGATAGCTGGGCCCATCAGGTCGGTCGCCAGGCGGGTGTGAGCAGCCTTGGCCTGAGTCGAACCTGAGCCTTGGCCGGCCGGTCGTCATGGTGCCTCAGTGGGTCGCGATGCATGATGCGTCGCGTCGCGGCCGTCGGGTCGGTCGTCAGACAGTTGTCATGACGGTCTGCGGTCGTCATGGCCCAGTTCGGGTGTAGCAGTTCGTCCTGACGGTTCAATTCTGCGCAGTTCGGGTTCTGACAGTTGTCAGCATGGATGGGCCCGGATGGGGCAGCTCAGGCCGCTGGCCGCTAGCCTTGCATACCTTGCCTTCCCCAGCATGGGCATCTGCCAACGCTGTGGCACTAACTGACCCGGAGTTTTAAGGAATTTAATCGTTTTGAGGGTTTTTTACCCTTTTACCCTTGTGAGGGGCTATAAATACCCCCCTAAGGTGAGGGAGAAAGGCATACCTTTCCCCTTTCCCTTTTTTCTTGAGTGAAAGTCTTTTGGTGGCGATCGAGGAGGCGATCAGACCTGATCATCTGACAAGGCTCAGGTTCTCCCGAAGGGTGTAAACTACCCGGACCGACCAGGGGTTGAAGGCGATCAAGACCGCTTCATACAAGGCTCCAGTTTCTCCCGAAGTGTAAATAACCTAGTCGGACCGGATTGGAGGCGATCAAGACCGTAGTCATCGCAGCTCCGTTCTCCCGAAGTGTAAACTAGTCGGGCCAGGATGAGGCGATCAAGACCGTAGTCATCGGCAGGCTCGATTTCTCCCCGAAGGGGTGTAAACTAACCTAGTCGGACCGGCGGATTGGAGGCGATCAAGACCGTGTCATCTGGCTCCGTTCTCCCGAAGTGTAAAAACCTAGTCGGACCACGGGTTGGGCGATCAAGACCAGCGTTCATACGACAAGGCTCCGGTTCTCCCGAAGGGGTGTAAACTAACCGTCGGACCACCGGATTGGAAGGCGATCAAGACCCGTGGTCATCTGGAGCTCCGCTCCCGAAGGTGTAAAACCTAATCGGACCGGCCGGATTGGAGGCGATCAAGACGTGTGCTTCGATGCATGATTCCATGGCCGACTTGTCAAGATGGCGGAGAAACAATAATCAGGAGCCGTCACTTGCATGAGTCAGAAAGTTTAGGAGGTAGTTCTCATACTCCTATTGGGGAGGAATAGTGTCTCTGCCCCCTTTCCCTCTCCTTTTTTTTTTTTTTTTTCATGCATAGGCACGTCTTTTTTGTTAGATCGGAGACGAAAAATTCTAGCTAAAGTCCGCGAGCGGCAGAGTCAAAAAGAGGGATGTCCAAGCAAGGGGGTGAGTGAGCAGCTTTACAAAACTCTTAGATTTTTGATGTTTCTCCCTTCCTCTACTTATTCATAATATATTTACCTGAGCGATGGCCGGGAAGAGGCCTAATATTCGACATTGCAGATGATAGGCGTCCCTTATTACATCGAACCTTAATAGTGTTTGCAAAAATTTCATTTTCCCAATGATTTAGTGGCTATAGGCGCCAAGAGGTCGATCGAGCCGTTCGCCTCCACCGAATACTTTCTTGTTTACGAGATGATTTTACGTGCGGATTGCGATTTCCTCTAGCTCGATTGAGATCTTCAAGACATGTGGTGTGGCTCTATCACAGTTTTCATTTCGGGCTTTAGTGGTCATCGTCGGTTTGGCTGTCTTTTTCAGAGAGCGTGGCGTTATTTTGAATATTCAATACTTATGCCGAATGTGTAGATTTACATGTGATGCTCGAGCGTTTCTTATCGAGCCATAAAAAATTGGATAGAGTTCTTGCAGCAGGATCCCTCCAAGTTCAGTGGATTCTTTTGTGAAGAATGAGTGGGGCCTCCCGGAGAGATGGGGAAGGTTGAATGACCTCCCAGATCCGTTTTCAATATCAGAGAGCGAGATTCTAGCAACCCTTAATATTCCTGATGTAGAGAGCTTGCGGCATGAGTTGCATCATATTGGAAAATATACAATAGAAGATAGGATGTACAAGGTTGGCTTTTCCATCCGGCAGAAGATCTCATGCTCTTCCATTGAAGAGGTCGAGCAAAGGTGTTGAGAAGTCTCCTCATGTTCATAAGGTTCTTTCCGAGTCCGTCAGATCACGGTGGTAGCAATGTTCCATCTTCTGAGAAAATAGACTCGTCGAAATGGCTACGTCGATATTCTGAGATAATGTTCCCTTGGCATCCGAGAGTTTAGCTTTGACTCATGATGGGGAGTTCGTTACTCTAAGCCACAAATTCTCGAAGAGATATTAAATCACATATATCTTGGGCGTCCAGGCGGATGAATTAGTGCGTTATTTTTTTTTTTTTTAGGTAACCCAGTCATTAGGAATGATGGCTCATTTGGGTGTTGCCTTAGATGAATGGAATACCGAATTTGTAAAGATAAAATATCTGCGAGGCGAGTATGAGCGAAGGCTGAATGCTAAAGTTAAAGAGGTGGCGACCTTGGAGGATCAGTTGACTAAGTGTAGGCTGCGAATATGTCGACTTCTTTTCTCTCAAGTGTCGGTGACGCCGTGATGAGATTGAGGCGAGCGACTCATGAAGGAGAAGAAAATCGGGACACTTGTATCGAGATAAGAAAGTATTACAAGATCTTTCAAAAGGAGCATAGAATGTCGAGCGGAGGCAAGTGAGATCTCCTTGAAGGCGAGAAGACTTCAAGAATTCTCACGCTTATCGTGGCCTTATCGAAGACTTCGTTCGAAGCTTCATCATATCTTTGATATTGAAGTGAAGGACTTGGAAGCAGTGTTTAGAGGAGGGCTTCATTCAGGGTTCTGAAAGGAATCCGTGTGGTACATCGCAAAGGCCGAGCTAAGATAGAGGGTATATCCCCAAAGCATCGAAGATCCTTCCTCGAAGATGAAGGAGTGGTAAGTGGGCTCGTGGAGCTTCTCTAGTGAGAATGAGGATGTTGATATTATGTAGTATCGGTTGTCATTTGTTATGCAATATCATTACGTGTATCGAGAACTTAATTTCTTCTTATATCATCATATTGATGGTCAATAATATCTGGATATATCTCTTCTTTTGTCTTCTTTTTTTTTTTTTTTTTTTTTTTTTTTTTTGCACCTCTTGTTCTTGCCCATTGGTGGTAATTGAGTATTATTTGACATTGCTAATATGGATGAATTGGATCCAGGATTTTCGACCTATCCAAGGTTGTTCGTGTTACTCGATGGCGTTAACGTATGGAAGAGATCGTGGGAAGTCCACCAAGGACTTTTTGACCTTTCCTAGGTTGTTTGTCAGAATTTTTTGCTTAATGACATTAACCTGTACGGAAGAGGTCTGATCAAGTCCCCTTGGGATTGATCATATCGCGATTGAGATATAACATGAGTTGTGTATTTCTCAAGTGGGAGAAAAGCGACCAATCTTGTTAGAACGAGCTTGCAAATTCACTAGTTCAATGATATAATCATATGATGCGTATAAACTTCAGAGAAAATGACAACAATACACCATACTTGACAAGAACAACAACAAGTCTTGACCCCACCGGTGGTCGAGTTATCAAGGTGAAATGACAAACGAGATAAAAGTCACAATAATCATGTAGTGAGAGTTACGATAATATTTAGAATTCTTAGTATTCCAAGTTCGAGGTAGAGTTTTTCCTTCTTGGTCCTTGAGCTTGAACGCGTTCCCTGACCATAGCTATAACCACACGCCATCCAGAGGTGAGAGTTTATTGTGTTGAGGGCCTTTTCCGACCTCAAGACTTGCAGACCAAGTCACCATGATATGGGGCGAGGTTTTACTCTTCTGTTGAAGTGGCGAGCCACCCGTTGGTGATATGAAGCAGTCCGAAGTAGGGCCATATCACGAGTTTCATGGAGTAGATCTAGGTCTTGGCAGAGTTTTTCTTCATTACTACCATGATCAAAAAATTGGACTCTTGGACTTGGAACCCCGATATCCACTGGTATGATAGCTTCTGTACCAAAACACAAATTATATGGCGTTTCACCGGTTGGGGTGCGTGATGTAGTGCGGTAGGCCCAAAGAACATTCGGAAGTTCATCAACCCATTGCCCCCCAGCCTTCTCAAGACGTGTTTTTAGTCCTTTGAGTATAGTCCTATTGGTAGCTTCAGTTTGCCCATTAGTTTGAGGATGTGCTACAGCCGTATGCAGCAGTTGAATGTGAAGATCTTTGCAAAAGGACGTAAAGACTTTTCCAGTAAATTGAGTTCCGTTGTCAGTGATCTTTGCGGGTCGACATATTATATTTTTCCGGACAAATTGTTTAGCATTTGCCTCGTGATTTTGGCGAGTGGTTGCCTCTACCCATTTGGTGAAGTAGTCGGCTAGAATGATGAACTTTCGTTGCTCACGATTGGGAAAGGTCCCATGATATCAATCCCCAGCAAAGGGCCACGCTTTGAATGGATGAGAGTTCGCGGTATGTGAGGAAGGTTCAATGCAATTGACAACTTGCACATTTTTGTGAACTCAAAGTCTTGTTTCATTGTAGGCCAATAAAACCCTTGTCTCATGATTTTAAAGGCCAATGCTCTTCCTCCAAGGTGTTCTCCACATATTCCTAAGTGGACCTCTTTTAACGCTGTCACCTCAAGGCGAAGGCATTTGAGATACTGACCGGAAAGCTCGCTTGTATAATTCTCCTCCAATAGAAAGTTTGAAGCTTGTCTTGGAGGCAGTTCGGAAGTTGAATTTTGAAGGGTTCCTCCTTGTAGAAAAGATAGGATCGGGTTTATCCATGAATATTCTTTTCCTCATCAATAGTTTGAATTTCCCATGACCCTTGGATGCTAGGATAATGTATTTCTTCAACATGCTTTCTCTTAAATAGATCTCCTGGTAGAAGTAGCAAGCTTAGCAGCGTCGCAGTATTCTTCTCTGTAGTATGTGGATGATTTGATATGTTTTGAAATGAGTAAGAAGGGATTTTACCAAGTGAAGATATTGTGCCAGTTGAGGATTGTGAGTATTAAAATCTCCTCCAACTTGGGAGGCGACAAGGCGGGAGTCGGATGAATTACTAAGTTTTGAGCCAGTCAATTGAGTCTCAATCTGCGATGAGAGCTTCATATTCACCATATTATTGGTTGCTTTTAAGCGAAGTCCATACTCTAAGGTATTCTGGGGGAAATAAGTAAGATTCCCCCGCACCATTTCTGGCTCCATCGACATAGAGGGTCCAAGGAGGAAAGCAAGTAGCAGATAGCTCCTCTAGAGTTGGGTTGGTGCATTCCTATAAAGTCTGCAAGTACTTGAGACTTTATTAGCGAGTAGAAAATTTATATCAAATTCTCCCACTCTCTGAGACCATTTGATTAATCTTCCGATGCTTGGTTTACGTAGGATGGCTCTTAATGGTAAATCGATCGCGATGGTGTAAGCTTGAAAGTATGGGCCTTAATTTTGTGTTGAAAAAACTAATGCCAGAGCCATCCTGTCTGCAAGTGGATAACGACTTTCTATATCAGAGAGAATTTTACTGACATAATAAATTGGTTGTTGTGTCCCATCTTCCTCTCGTACTAAAACTGAGCTTATTGCGTGGGAAGAAACTGCAAGATACAAGTATAACGTTTCTCCTTGGATAGGTTTGGATAGTAGGGGTGGAGATGCTAGATACTCCTTTAGTTGTTCAAAAGCACACTGGCATTCATCAGTCCATTGAAAATTATTATTTTTAGCTCCCTTCAATATTTTAAGAACGGTAAGTATTTATCTCCGGGAGCGGGATAATGCACGACAATTCGACCATTGTTGGACTTCTTTGATATTCTTTGGAGGGATCATATCCGGAGAGCTTTGATTTTCTCGGGGTTGGCCTCTATCCCGCGGTGAGTTACCATAAATCCAAGAAATTTTCCGCGTAACCCCAAAAGCACATTTAGTCGGATTAAGTATGTTATAGCGTCGAAGAAGATCAAAACATGTTTCCAAATCAAATATGTTGTGACTTTTCTAAGATTTTACTAACATGTCATCCACATACCTCCATTGTGTGGCTAGCAGTCTTTAAAACCTTATTCATAAGGCGTTGATAGGTAGCACCGGCATTTTTCAATCGAATGGCATGACTTGGTAGATATAAACCTTTATATGTTTGAAATCTGTAGCCTCTTCATCTGGGTTCATCTTTATTTGATTGTAACTGAATAAGCATCCAAAAAAGCGAGCATTTGATGTCCGGACGTAGCATCCACCGGTTGATCGATTCGAGGAAGAGGAAAACTATCCTTTGGCGGGCCTTATTAAGATCGTGTAATCAATACACATTCTCCATGCTCCACTTGTTTTCTTAACCATGACAACATTTGCTACCATGTTGGATAATGTACTTCCGAATGAATCCTTCCATGAGCTTGTTGACTTCTTGTTGTCAGACGATCGTGCGAAACTTAAACTTCTTTTGGATGATTGGTTTGAGCGTTGGATTAATCTTGAGGAGTGCGTGATTACATTGGGTCAACCCGGCATGTCTGCCGGACCCCAAGCAAATACGTCTTGATTTCTGCGCAAGAAATCTGTATATTCTTCCTTTTGTTCGAGTAAGGATCCCACTTACCTTGTTAGTAATGGTTGGTCATCGATAATGCTATTGAGAGTAAATCTTCTCTGAGAAGCTTTTGAGGTACTTCTTCATCTCGAAAATTAAAGTCTTCAATCTTTGAAGGTGATGGAAGCGTGGTTGAGCTTGCGAGGTAACATGATTGGCCTGGTTTCCACAAACCACCCAACTCCATAGGGAATTTTATCTTCGATGAGGCAAGTGATAGCAAGAAAATTGATTGGAGGGGCCTCCAGATTGCATTATATGCGAATCGACTTGACCACCATGAATTGAATTAAGTGAGTCACTTGTCGAAATTCTCAGGTGAAGGAAGGTAATTGTCCCACTACGCGTCTTGGGTGATTATCAAACCCATATAATGGTCCAGTTGGTTGGAGCTTTTCCCAGCGGACCCATATTAAGAAATGTTGAGTAAAATAAGACATCTAACTCCCATTGTCGATCAAAATTCTTTTAACATTATAACAAGGATCACCGATCCTGCATTGATGACGAGTGGATCTTGATGAGGAACATGGACCCCTTCAGTCGTCATTGAAAGTGATGGAATGATCAATACGAGACTTCTTTAACTCGGTTCTTTGAGGCGTGCGAGAATTTGGTTAGGTAGTATCGGTCCTCTGCGATCGTTTCAATTTCTCCAATTATTTGATGACTATTTGGTTGTTTTGTGATGATTGGCACGGTTGCCCTTCAAGCGGTGTGTTTGTTTGAGGTAGTCGACTCTTCACAAATGCCGCGTAGATATCCTTGTTGAATGAGTCTCTCGATTTCTTCTTTGAGTTGTATGCATGCTTGAGTATGCCCCGACTTGATGAAAGTGGCAATATTGCTCGATTTCACAATTTGGTTTCAATGGATGCGGCCACTTGATGCTTTCTTCATTGCGAATAGTCATCGATGTTAACACGAGATGTGTTGGTGGTGTGTATGTTTTTTCGAGGTTCATGTCGTTGATATGAGGGGCGTGGAGGAGATCACGATTACCTTGTCGCTTCTTTTGATGGGGTCGGTGCACTTCACGGGTGCTTTTGCTTCCACATTGTTCAAATTGTTTGCGATGGGCATTAATAGCTTCATCGGATTTGTGCTTCTATCGATGAACTAAATCGACATCTGAGGTCCGCAGGATGAATAGAAGGACGGAGTCCTCCAGGAAAACTCCTCTTAATAATTGGTCTACTCGTATTTGGCGAGCCTCTAAGGAGAACCTCGAAGTATTCTTTGAGTGATTCACCCTCATTACGTGGATCGGAAGATGGGAGGAATCTTTAATGATTCTCCATTCGCAATAAAAGCTCCACAAAGATCTTAGCGAGTTCGTTAAAGGTACGGATGGATCCCCTCGGAAGAGAGTAGAACCAAGTGCGTGCTTGCCCCTTGAGGGTAATGGGAAAAACTTGACAAAGCAGTGTGTCAGGAGCTCGTTGGATATGCATGATAGTCCTGTAATGGTCGATATGTTCATGTGGGTCAGTTGCCCCATCATAGGAATTAATGTTTGGAAGCTTGAAACCTACAGGAATATGATGTTGAAGAATGAAGGTGAGGACTCCATTTAAAGTTAAGCATCGTACTTCATAATGGCAGGATTGAGATGATGAGCATGTGTGAAGCTATCGACAACAATCGGTGGATTAATGCGGTTGGTACGATGGATGAGTAGAACTAGGTTCAGGAGATCGGTTATGGTTTCTGGAGGAACTCTAACGTCGGGAAGATTAGCATTTTGACCTCCTGCAACGACCGATCTTGGGGGGGTTCATTTGTCAAGTTCGGTTGTAGTCCTTGCAAAAGCTGGATCATCTTATTTTGGGACTCCTCCATTCGGCACGATCCTACAAAGAGATTCCGTTCCGCAGGTCATGCCTATCGAGGGATTGAGGCAAAAAACGTTCTTGGTTCGAGGGGCGGGTTTTGAGTGACGGAGTTGGAGCGGAGCTCCGTTGTGGCAGTGTTGCGCTATTGGCCATGGCGTGGATATTCACCAAGTATGATTGAAGGGTTTTTCTTCCACGGCGCGTGCGTGCTAGAAATCGTGATGCTAGAGTAAGAGTTTATGTCTTAGCCTTGTCGGTATGTCGAGCACACACACGAGATATTTAAAGAAGCGAGTAGGGGAGCTTGAATTTTTTACGTGGAAAACCTCGAAAGAGGAAAAACCACTGGCCCGAAAAAAATGTTCCACTATGGATATGTTGCAAAGTACAAATTCTTCCCAATGTGGGATTACAAGATGGTGTATGAGGTAGGAACAATAACTATGTAACAATGATTAGGTTGTAGCATTCTGATGGAGATGCGGGGTAACCGATGCGGGGTAATTTACAGTGCGGGGTGGTCGATGGCCTCTTTTCTTCCTTGGTTTCTTTCTCTTCTTCTTTACTTGTTTTGACTCCTCTTCTTCTTCACTTTTTCTTCTCATGTGAGGGATAGAGTTCTATTTATAGATGGGAGGAGGGCTTTCGTAATTTATGCAAAGTCCGCCACTCCTCTTGATCGGACGGCTTAGAATGGTTCCTTGGTCATTTGATGTATTTTGAGCATTTGGATGCCCAAATGAAGTCGATTATGAGATCTTAGGCTCGTTAGATCCGCTCGTCGAGGCGCTCGATTTGACTATAAACACTCTATATTTAAGAGCTATTTTGGGATGTAATTGATATCCCAAAGATTCCAAGGATATTTCAAGTGCTTAATCTCGATGGTCTTGACTAAATCGGCTTTTGATATTAAGATTGACTTTGATTAGCGGTATTTTGAGCACCATATACATTTAGAGAAAATTCAGAGATGTCTATAAGACAATTAGAAGCACCCTTATGAATTTGAGGGCAATTGGAGTCATTTAGGCAACTCAATTGTATGATTAACTATAAATGTTATTTATTTAATTTCTTTGTATAAGATGAGAGCTAAGTTATGTTTTTTATTTTATTGCATCCACCTTTCTTTATCGATTCCAAAAGGATGTTGATCATTGAATTTGGCTAGAAGATGAATAAGTTAAAAAAAATCAAAGTTAATTGAATTTCTTTTCATTGTCTTAATTCTTTTAATTCGTTTTTATTCTAGTTAGCCAATGTGACACATGTTCTTGCATGGCTTGATGGGAATGATGTCGTTTTTAAGGTAAAGAGCAATCCACCACACATTATCTGTCACGGTTGCCTAACATTAGAATTGTGATACATAATAATCCACACAAATTACAAAGGGATGAATTAAAATGTGGATAAATATAGACTTTCCAAACTATTTATAGAGAATGGATGGTGATCCCATTTTATTTTACGTCCAACCTAGAATACGCGTTGTACATAAAAAGCATTAATCTAAGCTAATCTATGATGAACTTTGAAGTTCTTTCTATTGGAGAAGATAAATATATTGAGAACATCATATCCAATGGTGGAATTTGAAAGGGTGTGAAAATTAGATTAAATTAGTGTAAAGTGTAGCACACCATGATCCTCGATCCCATTGATTTAAAGTTGAATATTTGGCTCATTGAGCTTCATTTGGATGCAACAAACAATCTTGATAACGACTGCAACTACAGAGAGATTTGATGCATGGGGTCAACTCTGCTGCATCATGATTGTTGGAGCTTAGTGTCAAAATTCAAAGAGAGAGAAGCTAAAGGACTCAAGTTTGTGCACCAATTTTCACTAGATCGAGCTTTATTTATAAAGGAGTTTGGATGAATGTGGATGAAATTTTAGTTATTTTAGCCAATACAATAGGATCAAGGCACAAGTCTTAGATCATTTTATAAGTTAGATCTATCCTTGATTGTTAAGTTTGAACACTTTGTTGCATGACTCATTTATGATCATGAAAAATTTAAAACTTGTGCATAAGCTCATTTAAGACTAGATGGATAACTAAATTATGACTCAATATAATATTCATTATTAAGGCTCAGCTAAGTAATTTATAAAATATTTAATATTAATATTAACTAAATAAATATAGAATAAATAATTAAATAGATAAAAATTAAATATTATTTAACAAATAAATTAATTTTAAATTAAATAAAAAAATTAGTTTAATTTTGCTCTCACCCGATTTTTAGCTTATCTAACTTTTTCTTTGTATTTTGATTTTTCTTTTATTTGTATATTCGCTTCAGTCCCACATTAACTGAAAGTTTGAAGTACTAGAGTTTATGTTGTACAAAGCACAAGTTTTCAGTAACAAAAGGTAGTTGCATATGTTGGCATCAACTATTTTATGAAATTAAGCTTGAGATAAACATTTTTTTAATAATGAATTTAAATATTGATTTATTTTTTAAAATAAAATATTAAAAAATTTATAATAAAAGGAATAGGTGTTATTCTTATGTCTTATATCTCAATACCATTTACTATTCTTAAAATTAAAACATAGCTGAGTTATTTATTCTCACTATTTAGTCTCACATCATAAGAAGGAATAGGTGTTGTACTCCTTATATAGAAAAAAGAGCTCCAAAAATAACTTTGTAAATTACTTGAGTGGTTGCATGGTGGTTATATCATAAAATAATTTAGTTGCATTTATATGAATAAAATAATATTTTAAAATTTATAAAAATGATTATAAAAATAATTAAATTTAATTAAGTAAAAATCATTATTAAAACTTAATTTAATTTAATTAAAATTTAATTATTTGATGTTGCCTCCACTTAAATTCAAACTTCAATATCCCAAGTGGAGTCATGTCTATCTCAAGCTACTAAACTTATAACTCAAATTCTAAAATTTAGATCAACATTTAATCTTAAAGAGTCACACTATAAGGTAATAATAGCTTCCTTTTTAAATTAGCCAAGTTAGTATCGATCTCAAAGCAAAATGAATATAAAGATTTCTAAAATGTTACCTCACATTAAGCCAATTAATCTTATATGATCTCTCAAAAGTTTAATGCTAAATAAAATATATATGAGAATCCTTTATGTGTATACTAAAATATAATCAATTATAAATAGAACCCTACCAAATATTGTATCATTCCATATGATCCAATAAATGTTCCATCTACTAACACCAAGTCTTAATTGAAGATTACTACCCCATCAGTCCAACTCTCAATATTCTCACTCTAAGAGTTACCCTTAAATTCTTGACAAGCCTCTCAAAATGTTCAACACTTCACTTTCTAAAATAAAATACACTATAAAAATGCTTGAAATGAGCAAAATATTAAAAAAAATGCTTAAAAATATAAAAAATTAAGTAATATAATTATAAAAAATATAAAAAATATATTAATAACTTCAAACTTTTAAGTTTATAAGAAAACTCTACTTTGCATATCAATTTGATCTTTGGAGCTAAATTCAAATTAACCTACACCCCATGAAGAAGGTTAAGTTATATCAAATATTGTTAAATAAGCCAATTTTAAAAATTCAAAAATTACTCTTATAATTTTATAAACTATACTATCTATCACTTAAAAATAAAAATAAAAAAACTTGTTAAGTCAAATCCTTTCTTTCTCTCACTCTCTCCACTTTACAAAAGAGAATGTTGTATTCATGAATGAATCTTGTGCAAAACTACTATGTCTCTATTATACTCAATAAATTCAATCCAAAGAATTCAATAACTTGATATAACCTAAAACCTCATCCTAAATAATTTGCTAATCTAATTAACTTAGAAAACCCATCTTAGAAAGATCTTAATAACTCAATTACATTGGTAATTATCAACTAATTTCATAATGTATATTTTCAACTTGAGGTCAACCAAACTTGTAAGAAAGAAAATTTAAATGGTGTTGACTTAGAACAAAATAAAGAATATTCCTAAATGTTTGTTCAACTAATTAAGCAAAAGTCAGCTCAGTAGGTCATTTAAAGAGTCACTATTGATAAAAAAATTCAAAAAGTTTTATTAACTTAAGGCTCATGGTAGATAATCATTCTACAGATGTCATAGTCAACTAGTTATTAACTTAAAACATTAGTTTTATTTAAGGAGGAAAGTAAATTGATGAACTTTTTTGATGACATCATATTTAGTATTACAAGTTGGGTATTTATCTCTCTATTTTGTCAAATCTCTACTTTATAAGCACACATGAATATAAGCTGCAATTTTCTCATATATAACACATAACCCAAAACACTAATTTTGATAAATATAACATATATTAGTGCAAAGATTATAATTTAAGTTGCACTTAAGGTTTTGAAAATCAGACCAACAAGAAGAGATCATGGTTTAATGATTCAATCAAGAATTTAAATCATATGATATAGTAAATATAAAAATTTATTTTAATATAATTTAAATGATATAATAATGATATTTTATTGATTCAACATATAATATTATAATTTAGGATAATTTATTTTTACATATCTTGAATATATTTCTAAATTAAAATTTTGAGATTTGATATTTTGAATTATTTTATCTAATTTTTATTTTTTTGTTATTCAACCAAAATAAAAAATAATCAAATTTTGATTAGCATTAGAATCATCCAATTTTTTTTAAAAAATTGGTCCAATTTATTTGTTTAACCGCAATTCAACCTTGTTTTTACTAGTTTTGTATAGATAAGATTTTGGAATTGGATCCACTTGGTTAGAAGGCTAGCTCATGCTTGAATCGGGCAGACCAATTGGTTCAATCCGTATTAACACCACATGTCATATTGTGAGATTTTCAAAATAAACCCAATAAGAAATGTTCATCATTATCAATATGTATTTATATTCATTATAGATATTTCTTTGAAGTATGCATTATTACACAAAAAAAATGCAAATTTGATAATTAGTTTTAGATAAAATTAATTTAATAAATAATTAGGATTTTGATGAGACACAATTTTTTTTTTAAAATGGACGATAGACTGTTTTCAAAGTTGACAAGGAAATTTTTTAACTCTTTTCATTAAAAAAAAAAAACAAAATATAAACGTTCTTCTTCTCAAGAAAGGAACTAGACACCAGAAGGCTGGACAAGCATTGCTTACGCATTGCAAGCCGTCACCCTTCGTTGAGTGCTTGATGGCCAAGCAAAGAAAAAATATTACCTGCCAAGTACGAATGCGTCCGAACTATTTAAATTTTTTTTAATAAAAATAAAATAAAATTTTTTGATTGAAATCTGCACATAAAATTACGTACACGTAAGATTCTCTCCCAACCAAGATATGATCTGTGTGCTGTTGCTCTCTTCGCTTTCCACGACAAGTCCAACTCCAAGGCGTCTCTTCAGTCCGCCCGCTAAGTTGAACGAATTTTTTATTTCTCTGAAACTTTCTATTACTTTATTATCATTTTCTTGTCATTTGAAATTATATAAAAAAAATTAATATAAAGTTAATACATATTGTTCAGAGTAAGTATTGTTTATCGAGTCAATCTTCTTGCTAACAGTTCTATTCAGACCGTCCTTCATTTGCATATTTTGAAAAAGCCATGTTCTTAGTAGCCAGCTATAAAGTCCGGTTGCACCCTTACATTTCCTGTCATCAGAGACCAGAGCGTCTCATCTTTGGCGTAGCTCAGTCACCATGAACTGCGAAGCTGATGAATGTGGCTCAAACACGAAAGGCCTCCACTTTCTTCTCGTCCCTCTCATGGCACAGGGCCACATGATCCCCATGGTCGACCTAGCTAGGTTCCTCGCTGACGTGGCAGTCTGGTCACCTTGCCACTACTCCGGTCAACTTGGCTCGCATTCAACCCATCATCGATGACGTTATCTCTCCGTCCTTCCGATCCGTTTCCTAGAGCTCCGCTTTCCTTCTGACACTGCCTCACTGCTGACGCCTCTCTCATCTCCGCATCTCTTCTTCCCATTCATGAATGGTCTATCCCTTCTGAATCACTTTCGATGCCCACTGCGCATCCCCGACCCGCTCAGTGGCCTAAACGCTTTGCCTCATCTCGACAACCTTCAACATTGGTGATGTTGCCCGCATAACATCCCGTCTCATCTTTCATGGCCCATCTTGCTTCTTCCTTATGACCTCTTCATCAACCAACGTAGGGCGAGCTTGAGGCTGCGGTGGAGGCATCGGATGGGTCCATCGTTCACTTCCCACATTCCATTCGACTCTACAAGCCGCGAGGTGATATCGTCTTCTTTCGAGCGTTGATTGGTCCAAATACGGACTCTGGTGGCGAAAATCTCGGCGTGGTCAATAGTTTTATGAGCTCGAGCCTTGGTACTTGAAGTATCGAGGCGACGCAAGCATGTGGCTGTTGGACGCTCTCACTCTATGAAGAAGAGCTCGATGTCAAGCGGCACGAGAGTTTCATCGATCGACAAGCGCTCCTCTTCGGTGGTTAGCAGGCAAGAGGCTCGTGGTGCTCGTCACTTAGCATGTGCATAACACAATGGCCCGGCTTCGTGGAGTTGACCCGGACTAGAGCTTGAATTCGACCGATTTAGGTCTTGAAGGAAGCGGCGGAGGAAAATCCAGGTGGAGGAGTGGATAGCAAGTTTGAAAGAAGGGTGAAAGGGAGAACGGTGATAAGTGCGCCACAAACTCTTGATATTGGGCATGTGCTTATTAGAATTCATTATGCAGGTGGAATTACGCTGAAGCCAGTGGCAGGAGGATGCGGCATGTCACTTCTCGACAATTTTTAAGCGATTGGTGGTCGATGTGCTCAAAATCGGCGTGTCAATTGGCATCAAGGAGTTGAGTTCATTCGCTGTAGAGGATGATAAAGATGCGGCGGTGAAAGTGAAGAGTGAGGAGGTTGAGAAGGTGTTGGAGGATTGATGGGGGGGAGAGAGGAAGGGGAAGGAAGAGGAGGGGCGAGGAGCTCAGCGAGAGGCGAGGATGGCTATGGAGAAAGGAGGGTCTTCCTGGAAGGGATTACAAGATGCAATCAACTATGTGTTAGAGAACCAGAAGAAGTAGCGAACTAGCAAAAAAAATTCATCTTGCATAAAATTCTTAGAAGCAATTTCTTATCATGAGATATATTGGTCCTCCTGAATAAAAGTATCTCTTCATAAAAAAAAAAAAAAGTATCTCTTCATGATTGAACTTTACGATACATTTAGCTCAATGTAAAATAATTGATGATATGAAAATTTTATTGGACTTTTATAAAAAATTTATCGTGATTTCTGTCGAAGTAATTAGCATGTGGCAAAGGGAAGTTGTGTTGTCGATCACTTAATTTCTATTTAATTTATCATTTCGCAAGCAATTTAATGACAAAATTATAACAGTTGAAATGTATAAAAAGAAACTTGTGATTGCTTTTATAAATAAATTATGTTGATTGGTTTAGTCGTATCTATCAATTTTGAGAAGTATTTTGTAGTCATTGAATGAATGGCAATAGCAGCATGGCTCCAAAGCATATTTCTTGTGGATAAATTTGAATATTATTTATACAGTCAATTGTTTACTAAATTTTGATTATAAAATGTTTTGTATTATTATGTTTTGATATAAAATTAATTATATAATAATTTACAGCATCTATATATACATAAATATATAACACTTTATACTAAATATATAATATTTTATAGTTAATATATAATAATTATGTATTGATTAAGTATCACATGATACTATGTTATTAGAGTTTCGATATACAAACTATATTTGAACTCCTCATGCAATAATTTTTGTAAGGAGGATGTTTTTTTTTTAAATAATCACCTAATTGCTTTTTAATTTACTTTTTGAAAACAATTTAATGATAAAATTATAGTAGTTCAACTTATAAAAATATATGAGATTTTTTTTTTAATAAATAAATTATAATGTGGAGTTGTCATTTTATCAAGAAGTTTTTCGTCATTGAATGAATATATATTATTATTTTTTTCAGCTACACCGTATAGCTTCTCCGTTCCATCCAAATTTCAGTTGATATATTTGAGTGTGATTTGACATCACTACCGCTCCTCTCCTCCACCACGACCGGACAGCAAATCGCAACCACGTGCAGACCATTGCAGATTCCTTTCTCTCACAGCTTCCGTTATCACATGCAGGCTCTCATCCTCACCGTTACCACAGACCGACCTCCCGACCAGCATGTGCACGTAACCTCCTCACATATACCTTCGCTTTATAGGCAACACCATACCTGTAATAATCGTGGGGAACTTATATTGTTACTGAGGAATCCTATCCTCTCTCTCTCTCTCTCTCTCTCTCTCGTTCTCTCTCAAGTTTACAGAGATTTCTACATGGTATCAGAGCCCTAATCTGGGTAAGAAATGTCAGCATCCTCCTCCTCCCACTCAAATGAGCGATGGATACTCGAGGGATCTTGACTCACTAACCATACCACCATCCACAATTCCTCATAGGGAATATGAAGTCGATGTAAACACCACACTTACGGTAGACAACTACACCATATGGAGCTCTCAAATCCACAAGCTATTCAAAGCAAGCGGCTTCATCAATTTTCTCAAGGCACCACACGTGTCCCACTCAATACTCCCTAGACAGCAACAATCAACTCCAACCCCAACTACAACATATGGCAGCTTATTGATCAAAACCTCTCGGCAGCACTCTACTCAACTATCTCACCCTCCATCCTCCCCTACGTTCTCAATCTAGACACTGCTCGGACATTTGGTCCACCCTAGCAAAAGACGGCAATCGGCAAATCGTTCCAAGGTCATTCAACTCAAAAATGAGCTTCACCACATATCCCTTAGAGACAAACCGATGACCAAGTACCTGTAATCAAAAATCGATCGATCAAATCTCCGGATCCAACTTGGATCCAAGACATCATTCTATATACACTCAGCGCGCCACCAACTATCACGCATTCAAAACCCAATACACACAGAACGACCCAATCAACATTGGCGACCTACTCTCTTCTCTGCGTGAAGAAATCAACATCTCTAGACCGACAAAGAACTTACCCCATCCATCACCGCTCTCCAAACCAGCGGTCGTGGCGACCTCACTACAAACCCCACGGCAGACCTCAAAACCAATATCCCCCACAAACAGATGTGGGGGCAAAGGGATGAACTACAATAACTCAATCTCCACCTGTCAGATATGCAACAAGGTGGGACACTTTCGGCTCGGACGTCGGCAGAACCTATAAACTACCCCTCCAAACCTCCCTCGGCTTCAAGCCAACCTCATCCTCCCTCGAATGGATATTGGACTCGGAGCATCCTCCCATCTCACCAACAACGGACACACTCCACAATCCAACCGATTATTGGTAGTCAATCCGTCCTATGGCGGACAACACCTATTCTCCATCATGGCCCGCGCATCCTCCCCCACCCACTCGTAGCTTCTTCTCAAACATATATTTCACGCACACTTATCTCACAACCTTCTATCTGTATCACATCTTGCAAAGATAATAATTGCTCAATCATCTTTAACGTCAATGATGTTCATATCAAGGATCGGACAACACATCAAACCCTACTAACGGGCCGCTGTATTAACGGACTATACTCCCTCCCCAACATCACAGCAATACAAGCATTCCATTCCGACCGAACATCCTCTAACCTATGGCATCAACGGCTCGGTCATCCATACAAAGACACTCTCCGAATTGTCTCGCTACAAAACAAGCACCTTCGCATACAACCAACCTCATCCCTCGTATGCGTATTGTCAAAGAATCATAAACTTGTTTTCCTAAATCCACTAGTAAAGCTAAACATCCTTTCGATCTAATTCACTCCGATGTATGGGGACCATCACCAAATATTTCAATACAGGGCTACAAATATTACGTTATTTTTATTGATGATTACTCTCGATTCACATGGATGTTTCCCTTAACCCACAAACATGAAGTAGCCTCCAAATTCCAACAACTTCATTAAAAATCTGGACACACTTCTCCAAGTCAATTAAAACACTCCTCATACGGGCTAATTTCTCTCAATACACTTCATACTTACCTCACTCCATGGCATCATTCATCAGCGGGTTGCCCTATACACCCAAATAAAGCGGTGGTGAAGGAAACATCGACACATCATTGGGCGATGAACTCTACTCCACCGCGCAAACCTTCCACCACAGTGCAGACGGGGCGCACTCCTTTGCGTACCTCATCAGCCGTTTACTGCAGACACTCAATCTTAGTTCACCTCATCAAACCCTCTGAAAGTCCTCTACTCTCTCACCTCAAGTATTAGCTCCACCTTCCTCACATCAAACACCAATAAACTCTCCCTAAAGCACCTCTGCGTCTTCATCATTGCTCCCAAACCTACAAGGGTTACAAATGCTACAACCACCACCAATCGCGATCCATCATGTGTCACATTTCAAACACACTTTACTCAGACCAACACTACAGAGCCACCAAACCACCACTAACCACTCACTAACCATCCCTCATTGGATCCCAGGCGGCATTCAACACCCCGACCAACCAAAATATCAAGCGAGTTCCCCACCACAACAACCAACGGAAACGGACATCACATCTCCAACTCCACCACCCATACACCCAATGAAAACAAGACTTCAAACAGGTCACTGGAAACCAAAAGTCATCCTCGATCTCTTACATCAGCATATCACCACAGAACCCACCCGCTATACCTAAGCCGTAAAACACGCTGAATGGAGGAAAGCCATGTCCGAAGAATTTCTAGCACTCAACAACAAAACTTGGACATTAGTCCCACCACCAATCATACAATCATAGGTTGCAAATGGACATACAAGACCAAACACCACACGGATCCATGGCTGCTACAAAGCCGTTTAGTGGCACAAGGCAAGAATACGGATTCACTATTTGAAACCTTCTCAAATGCCAAATTACCATTCTCCTACTTACAATGCATCATCATGTTATAGATGTCTCCAATGCCTTTCTCCATTCCCCAAGACACCATATACATGGCTCAACCACCAAAACTCCCACATCATGTGTGCCTACTTCGAAAAGCAATCTATGGACTCAAGCAATCCCCCGGGCAATAGTACTCCACCTTCACTGAGCACCTCAAACAGCTAGGCTTCACTACTAATACATACCCGCCCTCTTCCATCCAACAACACACGCACCTACCTCCTCCTTTACATGGACGACATACTCATCACCGGCTCCGATCCTCAAACTATTTCCTCTATCCTCTAACACCTCAAATCAGCCGTCAACCTAAAAGATCTTAGCCTTGTCTCCACCTTTCTCGAAATTCACATACACCGAACCAACAACAAACTCCTTCTCACCTAAACCGACTACATCACTCATCTCCACGACCACGGCATGACAAAAAAGCAACACCTATCTCCCGAAGTCACCGACTCACAGTCAGGGGAGGATCCCTCCGGTCTGACGCATCGTTGGATCCCTTCAATTCCTTACCATAACCAGACCGGATATTGCTCTAGCTGTCAACCATTTATGCCAACATATGCACAACCCACTCACAACACACTCTCAATTACTTAAAAGGGTCCTACGCCCCGCAGGCACATCCGATCATGGACTACCATAGAGATCTCAACCTTCAGGCCTACTCAGATTCCGATTGGGCTGGAAACCCAATTGACCGACGCTCCACCACCGGCTTCTGCATCTTCCTTGGATCAACTCTCATCTCCTGAAAAGTTCGAAAGCGGATCGCGTTCCTCCACGGCGAGTATAGAGCCCTAGCTGCATACAACAAATATTCGCCTCCCTGGCTCTCGAACTCAATCCCAGCTCAAACACCATTATCTTTGCGACAACACCTCAAAGAATGGCATCAGCAAATCCCATTCTTCACGCAAGAACGAAACACATAGAGATCATTATCACTCCATAGATCGTTGCGACCAAAGAAATACAAATCCATCACATATCAACCAGATCAAATCGTCCGATATCCTAACCAAACCACGCCAGCTTCATCCATCTACGCAACCTCACGGTCCAAACATTGGATCATTCGGTTGAGGGCCGACATCATTCTCTCCTCACTCCACCATGGACAGAAACTGCAACCACGTGCGGCAGTTGCAAATTCCTTTCTCTAATAGCTCGTTATCACATGCTCTCATCCTCCGTTCCACCGAACCGACCTCCCATTGTATGCGACCTGTAACCTCCTCCGTATACCTTCGCTTATATAGGCACCATACAGTAATAATATGGGAACTTATATTGTTACTTAGAATCCTCTCTCTCTCTCTCTCTCCCTCTCTCTCTCGTTCTCTCTCAAGTTTACAGAGATTTCTACATGATTTATATAGTGAATTGTTTATTAAATTAGTTTGATAAATATCTCAGGACATATTCGAGATCATTTTTATATATTTTTATTTTTATTCTTCTAAATTAATTTTTTTTTTTGTTTTTAAAATAATTTTATTTTTAACAATAAATTTAGTTATTTAAAAAATTAAAATAAATTTTAGATGTTTAAATTTTTTTAATAGCTATTATTAATAATCTCCACCACTACGTTATTATCATCTCCACCTATGACTAGGGTGTAAACGAGCGAACTCGGCGGCCAGAAATTGTATTGCTCGTTTATTATTATTTTGTTGTGTATGTTGTTGTCTTCGTTTATAGTCTGTTCGTGTTCGAAAAAATATTCGTGTTCGTTTTAAGCTCGTGTTAGGCTCGAAATTAGCTCGATTTTATATTTTTATAATTTTTATTTTTTTATTTTAAATTAAAAAATAATTATTAAAATCTTATGCAATGAAAAACTGAAATACTAGTGACAAAAATTAAAGCTAAAAAATATACAATTATATACAACATAATTATTATTTTTTCGAGCCTAAAAAAGCTTTGTTATAAAAAAAATCATGTTTTACACAAAATTGAACACAACTTAAAAAAGAAAATATGAGTTAGTCTTGGGACCAATGGACCATAGGCATACACACTCTCTTCTCATTTAATAAGCTCAAAAAATTGTAACTCAGGCTATACATAAAATGAAAGATTAATATTAATAAAGGTAGATCGTAAAAAAAAAAATGAAAATAAGTTAGCGTTGTTAAATTGACAAAATAAAATCAAAAAATGATAAAATCACAAAAGATGATAAAATGAAAGATTAATATTAATAAGATTAGGATCTGTAAAAAAATGAAAATAAATGTAGATGCCAAATGATACATCAAAATTGACAAAATGTAATCTCAAAACATTAAAATAAATATTTAAAAAATACACATATACTAAAAGTTGCATCTCAAATCTATTTATAGTTTTCATCATTATTAATGTGTAATATCACCGATGATATTCACATTAATAAGATAATCTGTTCCAAATTGACCAAGTGTATCAAAAGATCTTACTATAGCATTAATGTGTAATATCACAAGTGATATTACATTAATAGCATCTGTTCCAAATTGACCAAGTAGCATCAAAAGATCTTCTATAGCATTAATGTGTAATATCACAAGTGATAACATATAGTATCATTAAATCTAAGCATCAAAAGATCTTACCATAGTAAGGATGCAAAGAACAAAATCGTGACATATGTGAGGAACAAACATCTTAAAATGATTCAAAATGTAAGAACAAGAAAGTATTTTCTTTGATATTCATTAAAAGTATATCGAGAAATGAGAAACACTGCACTTTTAATAGCATCATCGATTTGAAACCAAACTCGGTTCGACTTTTAATAGCACTTTTAATCCTCATGAATCCATCCGGATCACCTATCAACCATAAATTCTTAAACCATCAACATACAACCGAAGTTCAACAAACAAGAGTGCGAGACTCTTAGTTCTCCGGCAAGAACAAGAAACAAATTTAAGTTGGAATGTGCATCCAATATTACGCCTAAAATTTAAAGCATGCAGATTAATCTACCAACACTAAATTAAATCCCATCGAAAAATTGACCAATAACCAAAACTAAGGTGTGCCACCCAAACCGCAAAAGAAAAAAAAAAAAAACGAAGCAAAATAGGAAACAATATAGTGTAATCATCGCCAACCTTAACAAACCACTAATCGTGACAGCAACAAAATAGTACAAAGATAAGTATTACAACGTTAATCATCAAAATAAGTATTACAACCAAAGATAATGAAACAACATAAGTAATATCTTTAAAGCTGATATGGTTGTATCTTTCTCCAAAGCTAAATATTTTCCGGTAGTTTAACATAAAGGTTCTCCTCCTCCATTAACTCTTGCTGAAAAAAAATTGGATAATAACATTATAGAATGAAATTTATCAAATAAACTAAATTAAGTTGGAAAAGTACCAAAGGATCTTTTCACATTCCTTCACATGGCGCAAAAGTTGTGAAGTTGTGCCAGTTTTTGATTTATGAAATTTTCTGCGACAATATATGCATTGTAAAGAGGGTATACTCCCTAAATACATCTGAAGTGGTTTCTACAAAATACTCCCACCGAAGATACTCTCTTCCTACCTCTTAGGGTTGACATCGCTAGTAGTCTCAAATGCATTCTCCTCGATTCAACTTGTTGTGAAGTACTTGGTATCATTACCTACAACTAAATCATTACCACATGATGCGAGAATGATCCACATTAGACATGATTGTACACTAAATAAAAAAAAAAAAATATGAGTTAGTACTTAGGACCACATGCATACACTCTCCAATCTCCATAGTAAACTTCATATTCAATATCATTACTCTTCTCATTTAATAAGCTCAAAAAAATTGCAACTCCAAGCTATGCATAATTAATTTAATCTACTATCACCATTCACCACCAAATCACTCAATAAATAGTATCCATGACATTGATGCCAGAGACAAAATAATGGCGAGCTAAATAGTATCCATGCCAAGAGATAACAATGCAATGGCGAACCAAAATAAATAGTATCAAACTATCCATGCCAACTAAAAAAATAAATAGTATCAAACTTATCATTGAATGGTATATGCAGATTGCCCAAGAACAAGAGCATGTAATATTTCAAATCTCAAATTTACCAATTTCCAAAAACAAAAGCAGATCTCCCCAAAACAAAATAAAGCGGCAAACATACTTAGTTTTGGAGATAAGAGAATAAATAGTATCAAACTATCCATGCCAGCCGGGATCTTAACGGGAAAGAGCGCAACATGTTACATATATTTCCAAAATATGAGACGAGTCATGGCGAACAGACAAACCGAGACAGAAATATGGCAACAATTTAGAATGAGAAGTGCAAATGTGTAATATATATAGAGAAACAGAGAAGAGTAAAAGAAAATGAGAAATCAACAGAGACATCAATATATAGCTCCCAAATAACAGAGACAGCAGAATAATGGCCGGACTTGTCAAACCGAGTAAGCACTTGAACAAAGATAACCTACAAAGAATCATCCACAACAAGCATAGTCATAAGATTTAGAATATAAATGCGCATAGTAGAAGCCTCATAAAACAAGAATAATAATTGCAAACCCTAGAAATCAGAGATCATCCAGAGGGCTATTATACGATATTACCATTGCAATTTGCAACTCATAAAACTCACAACTAGTAAGTAGTAAGACTCTTGCTAAGAAGAGTAGAAATTGCTGCCAAAACACCGAGAGAGAGTCGAGGACTGAGGATTAGGCGGAAAAGTCGAGAGGCGAGGAGGCGAGAGTGAGAGTCGAGAGGCTGCGATCAATCTGAGCAGTCGAGACTTACGGGATTAGGAAAAGTCGAGGAGGCAGAGAGCGAGAGTCGAGAGGCTGCGGTCAATCACGAGTCGAGAAAGGGATTAGGGCAATATCAGATATGATTCTCGACTCGCTCGTCCTTCCTCGTCGTTCGTCCTTTTAAATCCCAGTAGTTAATATAAATTCCTACGGTGGGATTAACTAATACCTAAAATCTAAATAATAAAGTAAGCATAAATGCATAATTATAAAAAACCTATAATAATAATTACTAATATATTTTAGCTTATTTTATTTAAAAAAATTTTAACTAATTTTATAATTAAATTAAATATCAATTTTAAAATATTTAATGACATAAATATAAAATTTAATATAAATTTTTATTTATTTCGAGCTAAATCGACGAACACGATCGAACAAAGGATTGTTAGTGTTGTTTCATCGGCGAAATATTTGTTGGTGTTCATTTCATTTACTCTTAACGAAGCACAAATACTTTAAATATCGAGCCGAGCGGTACATGAGAGCTTTTTTGACAGCCTATGAATCGATGGCCGCTTCTACCACATAGATAGTAAATATGATAATTTAAAGATATTAAATATATTTTATTTGGGAAAGAAATGAAGACTGGATTTATAATGGTTTGATGAGAAATGCCTACCACCGCAGTTTCGAAAAGAAATGCCTACAACCACCGCAGTTTCGAAAAGAGATTTTCACTATGCGACTGGCATTTACATACAGAGCGTATAAAAATTCAAAGTGGGAGAAAAAGATCAACTCTTTGGGTTGAGTGATATTACACCAAAGGCGGTCTATTATGATTGCCCCCGAATGCTTTCAAGAAGATTTTGTTTTTTTTTTTTTTTTTTTTTTTTTGAGTCCTACAAATGATTGTGTTATTTAAGTTCAAACTATGAACCCTTAACCTTGGCATATGAACGTTTAATTTGCTTTTATTCCGAAATGTTGGTTTAAAGTATTTTTACGAAAAAATTTATTGTCTTTTCTTTTAAAAAGTGCTTGAACTTTAGTGAGATGAAGTTAAAACGCAATTTCAAAAAGTACACTATTCAAATAGATATCAAAATTAAAAATTCACGCTCTCAAAACACTAAAACCCTCGAAGCCTTAAAGCTCCATGTCCTTGACCTCTTGGTGCTTCACTACTTAGGTTATTGATAAGTAAATTGAGCATAACAAAATGGAAATTCCAAGATGCACAAAATTAAAAATATAAATTAAACAATGATTATATTAGATACGATTGGAATAACTTCAATCGATGATATAGTAAAACATGGCATGCATATCTATCAAAAGATTATTAAAGGAAAGATAATAAACTTCATGCTTACATAAATAAAAAATTTTCAAAAAATTATGAATTATTTATTGCCTTTTGTATCGCTTAGATCTTGAACCAAAAAAAATTTAAGTATTCACAGTTTGAATATTTTCTCAATAGTTACAAGTCATGTTATTGTCATTAGGTTAGAAGAAGGTGCATGCAAGCAAAAGGGAAAAACAAGAACTAAATTAAATTTGAAGTCATTTTTTGCTTCTCTTAATTTCTAACAACTTAATATACTTCATTCTTTTGTCTTTCTCCATGGAAAATAGTGCTTAGTTTTTTTTTTTTTCTTAATATACTTATGCGTTATAAACTATCATTTTAATGATGAAAGTTTTTCATAATTGTTTTTGGATAGTGATTTTGAAAAGCATGATCAGATCTATTTTAGTTCATTTGATATGAATGACATCCATTGATTCTTGTTATCAAAATCTTCTGCATCAACTTCTTTTCCTTCCGAAAAATAATGTTATTTGAAACTAATTTGATTTATCCAATAAGTTTAATCTGCATTTTTGTCCAGGTATTTTAACCCCTTCTTATCTACTTATATTTTTAATATATCGTTCAATATTTCTGTTTCACTTACAAAGATAAATCATTTTTCTGTAACTTGCTTTAGTTTTCGAATTGCTTTATGCATGAAGATATCTGATGTTTCAAAATAAAGCTTAAATATCTTTGAAGCACATTTGAATAGGAAGCAAATTTAGGATCATTTTTATTTTCCTTTTCTTATTTATTTTAAAAAAAATATATAGCATGTTTTTAATTATTCTTAAATTATTTTTTTAAAATATGATATCAAAAATAATTATAATTGCAAAATATCAGTTAATTTTGATCACAATATCATCATCATCTTCATCACTCTCATTATTGGTGGTTGGTTTACCATTGAATGATCAACTATCATAATCGATATCAATAACTGTCATCACAACATAAACAAATAAAAATAACATATTTTTAGAAGTCAAGGTTTTTTATTTTACAGCCAAACATAAAAATAGGATAAAAAAAAGTGACTAACAATCATAGAAAACCATTTCAATGTATCAAATCACATGATCTCTGGTATGCAAAGACAACTTCAAACCCCATAGGAACAATAGGAAGTTCACATGTTCAGTCTAATGAGTAAAGCAGCATTAAAACAAATGGTTTAAGGAACAAAAAAGAAATCAACAGGCTGCCTTTTTTTTCATGTAAATCCACTCAAATAAATTCAAAATACTGTTTAATGGATATGTGCACTGTTCATGTTATCAAGGGAAATTGGTTTGCTGTCTTCACTTCTTCAGCGCAAGCTTATTTTATTTTATTCTCAGCGCTAGCTTAAATTAATACCTTTGTCAAAAACAAGATGCCCTCCTAGAAAACAATCGGAGCAAAAATATCAAAATTTCACCTGAGATTAAACTGCCCTTTGGATGAGATAAAACTAATGCACGTGATCAAAATCATCACCTTTCCCTGAGATTAGGTTAACAAAGTTGAGCACCTTAAAGGTATCATATAATGATGAAGCTAAGGTTGTGAAAATCGAAGAATCGGAAGAGGAAGTGGCTCAATGATCGATGATTTAATCGATATTGAATTAGGGGTTGAACTGAAAGACGTAATAACTATTAAAACAATTAAATATATGATATATATATATATATATAATAAAAATAAATAGAAATACATAAATAATATTACTAGTAATTATATTTTTAAAAGTTGATATAAAGCTCATTTAGTTATAATTATTGTGTATTATAAGTTTAGATAAGAGTATTAAATATATCAAAAAAAAATTATTATATAAGTTTATGAAAATTAGTATAAAATATAATAAAAATATAATTTTAAAAAGTTATAGTTTGTATTAAAGCTATATAATTTAAAATATAAAATTTATTTTAAAAACTTTATAAAATATATCTAACATAAAAATATAAAAATCATTTTAAAACTTTATTAAATATAGCTAACATAAAAAATATAGTATACAAAATATTATTATAAAAATATATTTTTAAATAACTTTTTATACTATAAAATAAAATTTATAATAAGAATATAATATTAAAAATTCAAATGTTATTCTTATGTCTTATATCTCAATACTATTTACTATTCTCAAAATTAAAACATAATTGTGATTTATTTACTATTTAGTCTCACATCATAAAAGGAATAGGTGTTGTACTGTATATAGAAAAAAAACTAATTGAGTGGTTGCATGATGGTTATATCATAAAATAATTTAGTTGCATTTATATTAATAAAATAATATTTTAAAATTTATAAAATGATTATAAAAATAATTAAATTTAACTAATTAAAATCATTATTAAAAATAATTTATATTTAATTAAAAATTTTAATTATTTGATTAAATAATATAAAATAATGATTATAAACCGACTAGTCTCTTAAAATCGGGACTTGTTTAACGATTGCTTGGCTTCTTTTGGTTTACTGGCGTTAAAGCGAATTTGATTTTCTGGTGATCTAGCCTTATGACTAGTTCAAGTGAATTGGTTTGGCGGTCAATCCGATTTTCACAGCATTTGATGAAGCCATATTATGCACTTACAATACTCACGAGTTTCTTATCCCAATGGGGCAAGGCAATATACTAAACCTCAATCATATCACTTATTTTAATTTTGAAGTGTTTTACATGTTTGATGTTGATTCCTATTTTTTTTCTTAATGTTATGGTCTTCAAAAATAAATATCAAAATCTAAATGCATTAGACATTTTAACCCTCTACAATGAGCATAATTAAGTTAAAACTTTATAGTCAAATCTAGCAAAAGTGTCCAACTATTAAAATTGAAGCCCAAACTCAAATCCTAAGCAAATACCCTACTGACCCAAATGTTGCCTCCACTTAAATTCAAACT
The DNA here is from genome assembly GCA_021442155.1 of Cymbidium sinense. NCBI lineage: Eukaryota > Viridiplantae > Streptophyta > Magnoliopsida > Asparagales > Orchidaceae > Cymbidium > Cymbidium sinense. Next base: position 74,089 of record JAKCPB010000537.1, on the reverse strand, counting down.
TCAATATCCCAAGTGGAGTCATGTCTATCTCAAGCTACTAAACTCATAACTCAAATTCTAGAATTTAGATCAACATTTAATCTTAAAGAGTCACACTATAAGCTAATAATAGCTTAAACTTTAAATTAGCCAAGTTAGTATCGATCTTAAAGCAAAATGAATATAAAGATTTCTAAAATGTTACCTCACATTAAGCCAATTAATCTTATATGATCTCTCAAAAGTTTAATGCTAAATAAAATATATATGAGAATCCTTTATGTGTATGCTAAAATATAATAAATTATAAATAGAACCTTACCAAATAATGTATCATTCCATATGATCCAATAAATGTTCCATCTACTAACACCGAGTCTTAATTGAAGAGGATTACCCCCATCAGTCCAACTCTCAATATTCTCACTCTAAGAGTTACCCTTAAATTCTTAACAAGCCTCTCAAAATGTTCAACACTTCACTTTCTAAAATAAAATACACTATAAAAATGCTTGAAATGAGCAAAATACTAAAAAAAATGCTTAAAATATAAAAAATTAAGTAATATAATTATCAAAAATATAAAAAATATATTAATAACTTCAAACTTTTAAGTTTGTAAGAAAACTCTACTTTGCACATCAATTTGATCTTTGGAGCTAAATTCAAATTAACCTACACCCCATGAAGAAGGTTAAGTTATATCAAATATTGTTAAATAAGCCAATTTTAAAAATTCAATGCTCGCAATGCATACTTATCTATCATCAGAAAGTCGAATCTACATAGGAAAAATCATATATTATCAAAAAAAAAAGGAAGAATTTAAACTAAATATAACACATAGGAAAAATTCCATGAATATAAGCTGCAATTTTCTCATATATAACAACAACAACAACAACAACAACAAGCCTTAATCCCACTAGGTGGGGTTGGCTACATGAATCCTTCGTCTCCATTGTGTTCTATTATGTGTCAAATTCTCATCTAATTCAAGTATACTAAGATCATTATTTATACATCTTAACCAAGTCTTTTTAGGTCTACCTCTACCTTTCTTAACATAAGGCAAATCTAATGCATCTACTCTCTGTCGGACGTAGGCGCTTTATGTGGCCAAACCATCTAAGGCGACTCTCCCTAATCTTATCGCCCTTTGGAGCTACTCCAACTTTTTCCCAATATACTCATTTTGCATTCTATCTCTAAGAGTAAAGCCACTCATCCACCTAAGCATCCTCATCTCGTAACACTTAACTTAGTCTTATGCTTCTCTTTTTATTGGCCAACATTGCACCATAAGTCATTGTAGGTCTTACCACCATCTTATAAAATTTTCCCTTAAGTTTAAGTGGAACTTTTTATCACATAATAGGCCAGATGCATTCCTCCACTTCAACCATCCAACTTGAATTCTACTAATAACATCTCCATCTATTTCACCATCATTTTGGACAATAGAGCCTAAATATCAATCGCTCACTCTTATTAATGACTTGATCACCTAAAGTCACAACACTATCACTAAAACTTACAACTAAAATTACACTCCATATATTCGCTTTTAGATCTACTTAAAGCGAAAACCTTTAGACTCTAAAGTTGACCTCCATAATTCAAGTTTCGTTGGACTCCCTCTAGTCTTATCAACAAGAAGAATGTCATCAAAAGCATACACCAAGGTACATCTTCTTGTAAATGCCTCGTAAGAACATCCATAACTAAAGTAAAAGATGATAAGGGCTTAATGTTGATCCTTGATGTAATCCAAATGAAATAGGAAAATATTTTGTCAATCCTCCTTGTGTTTGGACACAAGTAATTATACATATCCATGACTTGAATATAACCAATATTAACTCTTTTACGTTCTAGAACTCTCCAAAGAACATCTCTAGAGACTTTATCATAAGCTTTCTTCAATAAATATCATATGTAGATCCTTCTTACTTTCTCTATGCTTCTCTATCAACCCTCTTAATAAATGTATAGCATCCATAGTAGATCTACGGCATGAAACCAAAACCGATTGTTAGAAACTTCTCACATCATTACTTGTCAATTACTCTCTCCCATAATTTTAATGTATGGCACATTAACTTAATTCCTCTATAATTTGCACACTCTTGTGCATCACCTTTATTCTTAAATATAGGAACCAATAGACTCTTTCTCCACTCATCATCTTTTAGTCTTTAAAATAACATTAAAAAGATTTGTAAGCCAAGAAATTCCTTGATCTCCTAAACATTTCCACACATTTATTGGAATATTATCTGGTCCTACAGCTTTTTCACATTTCATTTTCTTTAGAGCTTCACTAACTTCAGTTACTAATCTGATAGAAATGAAATTCTCTATTATTGTTTAGGGTATTAAGGTTGCTAAAATCAATCGTACTTTCAGATCCTTCATTGAAAAGTTTATCAAAATATCTCATCCACCTATTTTCAATATCTTTTCTAAGAAAAGCACTTTATTATTTTCATCCTTAATACCCAGAACTATGTCTTTACTTCTCCTATCTCTTTGTTTGGCTAACTTATACATACATCTTTCACCTTCTTTGGTATCTAATCTATTGTATAAATCACTAAAATAAATTTTTTTGTAACATATATATTGCTTTCTTAGAATCTCTCAGCCACTTTATATCTTTCCCAATTCTCCAAATTTTTACATCTAAACCATGTTTTATAACAATGGTTCTTATTTTTTATCTTTTCTTGCACACTCGACTCCACCAACTATTCTTATTAAAAGAAGCTTTTGATTCTCCAAGCACATCTTTCTTGTAATTTCACTTGATATTTTTTTTCACATAACGTTAGCATCTTTATGAACACCCCAAATTCAAATATCTTGTAGCTTGCTCTTAAAATATTTATTTGTGTTCTTTAAGTGTCCCCATCTAATCATGGGATAATAATTTAGTTTATTTTTCTCTTGCAACCTTTCATCTTAAAATCTAAAACTAATAGTCGATGTTGGGTACTTAAAATTTCACTTGGTATGACCTTACAATTTAAACGATCTATTTTTCTTATCAAAATAATCAATCGAGTTTTACTAGATCCATTTTATAAGTAATAATATGTTCTTCTCTTTTCTTAAAAAAAGTATTAACTACAAAATCATAAGCTAAAGCAAAATCTAATATAGTCTTTCTTCATTAGTAACTCCAAATCCATAACCACCATGAATACTTTTAAAATCATCTACTACTCTACCAACATGTCCATTTAAATCTCCTCCAATAAATACTTTTCTTCAAGAGGTATCGATGTATTAATCCCTCTAATTCATTCCAAAATTTTTTTCTTTTACACCTCCAAGCCTACTTGAGGAGCATAAACACTTATAACATTGATAATCTTAGTATCAATAATCTTTAAAGCTATAATTTTATCTCCACATCTATTAATACTTATAACATTATCCTTCAAACTTTTATCTATAATCACACCTACACCATTTCTAGTTCGACTTTTACCGAATACCAAAGTTTAAAACCTAAACTATCAATCTTGGCCTTCTCACCAACCATTTAGTTTCTTGAACACATAAAATATTTATCTTTCTATGAACCATAATATATTAATTCCATTAATTTACGTAAGAGTACCTATATTCCAAGATCCTAACCTAATTCTAGTTTCATGGACTAACTTCTTTGCGCGATCAAAATGTGGGAACCTTGCTTATTTTAACAGACGGCTCTAGCACATTTTCCGTATTCAAATACCTGGTAGCGCTTCCGGGACGCATCTTGATTTAAAGGATTCATGTCATGATTATTTCGACAAATTTTCTTACCCTAGCAACCCTCCACTTTTTGCATCCGGACTTGGGACCGGCAATGGTAGTGTTAATTTTCTCATATATAACACATAACCCAAAACACTAATTTTGATAAATATAACATATATTAGTGCAAAAATTATAATTTAAGTTGCACTTAGGGTTTTGAAAATCAGACCAACAAGAAGAGATCATGGTTTAATGATTCAATCAAGAATTTAAATCATATGATATAGTAAATATAAAATTTCTTTTAATATAATTTAAATGATATAATAATGATATTTTATTGATTCAACATATAATATTATAATTTAGGATAATTTATTTTTACATATCTTGAATATAATTCTAAATTAAAATTTTGAGATTTGATATTTTGAATTATTTTATCTAATTTTTATTTTTTTGTTATTCAATCAAAAAAAAAAAAAAAAAAAAATCAAATTTTGATTAGCATTAGAATCATCCAATTTTTTTAAAAAATTGGTCCAATTCATTTGTTTAACCACAATTCAACCTTGTTTTTATAAGATTTTGGAATTGGATCCACTTGGCTAGAAGGCTAGCTCATGCTTGAATCAGGCAGATCAATTGGTTCAATCCGTATTAACACCACATGTCATATTGTGAGATTTTCAAAATAAACCCAATAAGAAATGTTCATCATTATCAATATGTATTTATATTCATTATAGATATTTCTTTGACGTATGCATTATTACACAAAAAAAATGCAAATTTGATAATTAGTTTTAGATAAAATTAATTTAATAAATAATTAGGATTTTGATGAGACACAAAATTTTTTTAAAATGGACGATCGACTGTTTTCAAAGTTGACTAAGGAAATTTTTTTAACTCTTTTCATTAAAAAAAAGAAACAAAATATAAACGTTCTTCTTCTCAAGAACGGAACAAGACACCGGAAGGCTGGACAACATTGCTTACGCATTGCAAGCCGTCACTCTTCGTTGAGTGCTTGATGGCCAAGCAAAGAAAAAATATTGCCTGCCAAGTCCGAATGCGTCCGAACTATTTAAAATTTTTTTTAATAAAAATAAAATAAAAAATTTTGATTAAAATCTGCACATAAAATTACGTACATGTAATATTCTCTCCCATCCAAGATATGGTCTGTGTGCTGTTGCTCTCTTCGCTTTCCACGACAAGTCCAACCCAAGGCGTCTCTCCAGTCCGCCCGGCTAAGTTGAACGAATTTTTTATTTCTCTGAAACTTTCTATTATTTTATTATTATTTTCTTGTCATTTGAAATTATATAAAAAAAATTAATATAAAGTTAATACATATTGTTCAGAGTAAGTATTGTTTATCGAGTCAATCTTCTTGCTAACAGTTCTATTCAGATCGTCCTTCATTTACATATTTTGAAAAAGCCATGTTCTTAGTAGCCAGCTATAAAGTCCGGTTGCACCCTTACATTTCCTGTCATCAGAGACCAGAGCGTCTCATCTTTGGCGTAGCTCAGTCACCATGAACTGCGAAGCTGATGAATGTGGCTCAAACACGAAAGGCCTCCACTTTCTTGTCGTCCCTCTCATGGCACAGGGCCACATGATCCCCATGGTCGACCTAGCTAGGTTCCTTGCGGCCCGTGGAAGTCTGGTCACCTTTGCCACTACTCCGGTCAACTTGGCCGCATTCAACCCATCATCGATCGGGCCGTTATCTCCGTCCTTGATCCGTTTCCTAGAGCTCCGCTTTCCGGTTATCGGCCTCCCTGATGGCTGTGAGAACGATCTCATCCTCCAGATCTCTTCTTCCCATTCATGAATGGTCTATCCCTTCTACGTGAATCACTCGATGCCCACTTGCGCATCCCCGACCCGGCTCAGTGGCCTAAACCCGCCTGCCTCATCTCTGACAACCTTCAACATTGGACAGCTGATGTTGCCCGCACCCTTAACATCCCCCGTCTCATCTTTCATGGCCCATCTTGCTTCTTCCTCTTCTATGACCTCTTCATCAACGTGGGGCCAGCTTGAGGCTGCAGTGGAGGCAGCATCGGATGGGTCCATCATGCTTCCAGGCTTCCCACATTCCATTCGACTCTACAAGCACGAGGTGATATCTGTCTTGCGCTCGAACGTTGATTGGTCCAAATACCTGGACTCTGTCAGGGTGGCAGAAGAATCTGCCGACGGCATAGTTGTCAATAGTTTCACTGAGCTCGAACTGGTGAGTATCGGAGCGACAGCAGCAGTGTCTGTTGGACTCTACTCTATGAAGAAGAGCTCGATGTCAAGGCGGCACGCGGACGAGTTTCATCGATCGACAACACGCTCCTCTTCCGGTGGTTAGACAGGCAAGAGGCCGGGTCAGTGGTGCTCGTGAGCGGAAGCTAATGCACACAATGGCCCACTCGTGGAGTTGGGCCACAGCTAGAAACTTAACGTTTGTTTGGGTGCTGAAGGAAGCAGAGGGAAGATCCCAGGGTGGAGGAGTGGATAGAGTTTGAAAGAAGGTGGAAGGAGGAACGGTGATAAGAGGGTGGGCGCCACAAATACTGATATTGGGGCATGTAGCGGTGGGGGGATTCGTAACCCATTGCGGGTGGAATTCGACGCTGGAAGCCGTGGCGGCGGGGAGTGCGATGGCGGCTGCACTTCATAATTTTGAACGCAGCGATTGGTGTCGTGCTCAAAATCGGTCAGTTAGCATCAAGGAGTCGAATTCATTGCAGAGGATGATAAAGATGCTGTGAAAGTGAAGAGTGAGGAGGTTGAGAAGGTGTTGGAGAAGTTGATGGGGGGAGGAGAGGAAGGGGAAGAGAGGAGAGAGAGGGCGAGCTCAGCGAAGGCGAGATGGCTATGGAGAAAGGAGGGTCTTCCTGGAAGGGATTACAAGATGCAATCAACTATGTGTTAGAGAACCAGAAGAAGTAGCCAGAACTAACAAAAAAAATTCAATCTTGCATAAAAATTCTTAGAAGCAATTTCTTATCATGAGATATATTGGTCCTTCTGAATAAAAGTATCTCTTCATGATTGAACTTTACGATACATTTAGCTCAATGTAAAAATAATTGATGATATGAAAATTTTTATTGGACTTTTTATAAAAAAATTATCGTGATTTCTGTCGAGAAGTAATTAGCATGTCGCAAAGGGAAGTTGTGTTGTCGATCACTTAATTTCTATTTAATTTATCATTTCGAAAGCAATTTAATGATAAAATTATAACAGTTGCAATGTATAAAAAGAAACTTGTGATTGCTTTTATAAATAAATTATGTTGATTGGTTTAGTCGTATCTATCAGTTTTGAGAAGTATTTTGTAGTCATTGAATGAATGGCAATAGCAGCATGGCTCCAAAAGCATATTTCTTGTGGATAAATTTGAATATTATTTATACAGTCAATTGTTTACTAAATTTTGATTGTAAAATGTTTTGTATTATTGTGTTTTGATATAAAATTAATTGTATAATAATTTACAGCATCTATATATAAATAAAAATATAACACTTTATATTAAATATATAATATTTTATAATTAATATATAATAACTGTGTATTGATTAAGTATCATATGATTCTATATTATTAGAGTCTTAATGTAGAAACTATATTTGAACTCCACATGCAATAATTTTTGTAAGGACCCTAAACTTTTTAAAAATAATCACCTAATTGCTTTTTAATTTACTTTTTGAAAACAATTTAATGATAAAATTATAGTAGTTCAACTTATAAAAATATATGAGATTTTTTTTAATAAATAAATTATAATGTGGAGTTGTTAGTTGCATCTATCAGTTTTATCAAGAAGTTTTTCGTCATTGAATGAATATATATTATTATCTTTTTCAGCTACACCGTATAGCTTCCAAATTTCAGTTGATATATTTGACTGTGATTTATATAGTGAATTGTTTATTAAATTAGTTTGATAAATATCTCAGGACATATTCGAGATCATTTTTATATATTTTTATTTTTATTCTTCTAAATTAATTTTTTTTTGTGTTTTTAAACTAATTTTATTTTTAACAATAAATTTAGTTATTTAAAAAATTAAAATAAATTTTAGATGTTTAAATTTTTTTAATAGCTATTATTATCAATAATCTCCACCACTAGATGTTATTATCATCTCCACCTATGACCGATCATCGATGACCGCGACTATCACTACATAGATAGTAAATATGATATTTTAAAGATATTAAATATATTTTATTTGGGAAAGAAATGAAGACTGGATTTATAATGGTTTGATGAGAAATGCCTACAACCACCGCAGTTTCGAAAGAGAAATGCCTACAACCACCGCAGTTTCGAAAAGAGATTTTCACTATGCGACTGGCATTTACATACAGAGCGTATAAAATTCAAAAGTGTGGGAGAAAAAAGATCAACTCTTTGGGTTGAGTGATATTACACCAAAGGCGGTCTATTATGATTGCCCCGAATGCTTCCAAGAAGATTTTTTTTTTGAGTCCTACAAATGATTGTGTTATTTAAGTTCAAACTACGAATCCTTAATCTTGGCATATGCTTCATTTGGCTAAGTTTTTCGGATTCTTGAAAAGCTGGTTTAAAAGTATTTCTTGAAAAACTATTTGTCTTTTCTTTTAAAAATTGGTAAAAGAACTTCGGTGAGATGATAAAAGCGCTTCAAGACATTATTCAAATAGATATAAAATTAAAATTCATCTCAAAAATAAAATGTACTAAAAAAACCCACGAAGCCTTAAAGCTCCATGTCCAGCCTCTTGGTGCTTCACTACTTAGGTTATTGATAAGTAAATTGAGCATAACAAAAATGGAAATTCCAAGATGCACAAAATTAAAAAATATAAATTAAACAATAATTATATTAGATGCACGATTGGAATAACTTCAATTAACGATGATATAGTAAAACATGGCATGCATATCTATGCGAAAAGATTATTAAAGGAAAGATAATAAACTTCATGCTTACATAAATAAAAAATATTCAAAAAATTTATGAATTATTTAATGCCTTTTGTATCCCTTAGATCTTGAACCAAAAAAATAAAATAAAATTAAGTATTCACAGTTTGAATATTTTCTCAATAGAAGAAGGTGCATGCAAGCAAAAGGGCAAAACAAGAACTAAATTAAATTGGAAGTCATTTTTTACTTCTCTTAATTTCTAATAACTTAATATACTTCATTCTTTTGTCTTTCTCCATGGAAAATAGTGCTTAGTTTTTTTTTTTTCTTAATATACTTATGCGTTAAAAACTATCATTTTAATGATGAAAGTTTTTCATAATTGTTTTTGGATAGTGATTTTGAAAAGCATGATCAGATCTATTTTAGTTCATTTGATATGAATGACATCCATTGATTCTTGTTATCAAAATCTTCTGCATTTTTGTCCAGGTATTTTAACCCCTTCTTATCTACTTATATTTTAATATATCGTTCAATATTTCTGTTTCACTTACAAAGACAAATCATTTTTCTGTAACTCGCTTTAACTTGCTTTAGTTTTCGAATTGCTTTATGTATGAAGATATCTGATGTTTCAAAATAAAGCTTAAATATCTTTGAAGCAGATTTGAATAGGAAGCAAATTTAGGATCATTTATATTTTCCTTTTCTTATTTATTTTAAATATATATATATATATATATATATATATATGTTTTTAATTATTCTTAAATTATTTTTAAAAATACTTAAAATATATTTTTTAGATATATCAAAAAATAATTATAATTGTTAATATATTGTAATTTAGAAATTTAAATAAGCGATTTTATAGATAATCAATCATCATCATTAAATCATTTTATCATCATCGTTGGTTATCACTATTGAATGATCACGATCATCATATTGTGATCATCTATTATTGTATCATAAACAAATAAAAATAACATATTTTTAGATGTCAAGGTTTTTTATTTTACAGCCAAACATAAAAATAGGATAAAAAAAAGTGACTTTAACAATCATAGAAAACCCCATAGGAACAATATGAAGTTCAAACCCCATAGGAACAATATGAAGTTCACATGTTCAGTCTAATGAGTAAAGCAGCATTAGACTGCCTTTTTTTTCATGTAAATCCACTCAAATAAATTCAAAATACTGTTTAATGGATATGTGCACTGTTCATGTTATCAAGGGAAATTGATTTGCTGTCTTCACTTCTTCAGCGCAGACTTTTTATTTTATTTTATTTTATTCTTCAGCGCAAGCTTAAATTAATACCTTTGTCAAAAACAAGATGCCCTCCTAGAAAACAATCGGAGCCAAAATATCAAAATTTCACCTGAGGTTAAACTGCCCTTTGGGATGAGATAAAACTAATGCACGTGATCAAAATTATCATCTTTTCCTGAGATTAGGTTAACAAAGTTGAGCACTTTGAAGATATCATATAATGATGAAGCTAAAGTTGTGAAAATTGGAGAATCGGAAGAGGAAGAGGCTCAATAATCGATGATTCAATCGATGTTGAATCAAGGGTTGAACTGAATGACGTAATAATTATTAAAATGATTAAATATATGATAAATATATAATAAAAATAAATAGAAATATATAAATAATATTACTAGTAATTATATTTTTAAAGGTTGATATAAAGCTCATTTAGTTATAATTATTGTGTATTATAAGTTTAGATAAGTGTATTAAATATATCAAAAACAAATTATTATATAAGTTTATGAAAGTTAGTATAAAATATAATAAAAATATAATTTTAAAAAGTTATAGTTTGTATTAAAGCTATATAATTTAAAATATAAAATTTATTTTAAAAACTTTATAAAATATATCTAACATAAAATAAAAATCATTTTAAAACTTTATTAAATATAGCTAACATAAAAATATAGTATACAAAATATTATTATAAAAAATATTTTTAAATAACTTTTATACTATAAAATAAAATTTATAATAAGAATATAATATTAAAATTCAAATGATATTCTTATGTCTTATATCTCAATACCATTTACTATTCTCAAAATTAAAAGGAATAGTTGTTGTACTCTTATATAGAAAAAAGAGCTCCAAAAATAATTTTGTAAACTACTTGAGTGGTTGCATGGTGGCTATATCATAAAATAATTTAGTTGCATTTATATTAATAAAATAATATTTTAAAATTTATAAAAATGATTATAAAAATAATTAAATTTAACTAATTAAGAATCATTATTAAAATTTAATTTAAATTTAATTAAAAATTTTAATTATTTGATTAAATAATATAACATAGTGATTAAGAGATTTTATTACTAGTTCCTTAAAATGGTGACTTAATTATGATTCTTTTGGTTTCGAAGTTAAGCGAATTTGATTTTCACGGGTGATCGGACCGGTCTTATAGTAGTTCCGTGAATTGGTTCGTCGGCGGTCCAATCCGATTTTCACAGCATTGGATGAAGCCATATTATGCACTTACGATACCCACAAGTTTCTTATCCCAATGGGGCAAGGCTATATACTAAACCTCAATCATATCACTTATTTTAATTTTGAAGTGTTTTACATGTTTGATGTTGATTCCTATTTTTTTTCTTAATGTTATGGTCTTCAAAAATAAATATCAAAATCTAAATGCATTAGACATTTTTAACCCCTCTACAATGAGCATAATTAAGTTAAAACTTTATAGTCAAATCTAGCAAAAGTGTCCAACTATTAAAATTGAAGCCCAAACTCAAATCCTAAGCAAATACCTACTGACCCAAATGTTGCCTCCACTTAAATTCAAACTTCAATATTTAATCTTAAAGAGTCACACTATAAGCTAATAATAGCTTAAACTTTAAATTAGCCAAGTTAGTATCGATCTCAAAGCAAAATGAATATAAAGCCAATTAATCTTATATGATCTCTCAAAAGTTTAATGCTAAATAAAATATATATGAGAATCCTTTATGTGTACACTAAAAATATAATCAATTATAAATAGAACCCTACCAAATATTGTATCATTTCATATGATCCAATAAATGTTCCATCTACTAACACCGAGTCTTAATTGAAGAGGATTACTCCCATCAGTCCAACTCTCAATATTCTCACTCTAGAGTTACCCTTAAATTCTTGACAAGCCTCTCAAAATGTTCAACACTTCACTTTCTAAAATAAAATACACTATAAAAATGCTTGAAATGAGCAAAATACTAAAAAAATGCTTAAAATATAAAAAAATTAAGTAATATAATTACAAAAAATATAAAAAATAGATTAATAACTTCAAACTTTTAAGTTTATAAGAAAACTCTACTTTGCACATCAATTTGATCTTTGGAACTAAATTCAAATTAACCTACACCCCATGAAGAAGGTTAAGTTATATCAAATATTGTTAAATAAGCCAATTTTAAAAATATTTGAACACATTTTATGGATGCAGTCTAGGGATTTTTTAGTCGTCGCAATTGCCTGCCATGAGAACAACCATCAGAAATTATAAAAATAATAATGAATATACAAACTACGAATGCAAATCAACATACAGAAATTTATATGAAAAATTCTGTATAAAAAAAATCACGAACTGAGGAGAATAATTCATTGCGTAAAAAAATGTTATAAGTAAAGAGTCGCGGCTTATATTATATAACACATCACCCAAAACACTAATTTTGATAGATATAACATATATTAGTGCAAAAATTATAATTTAAGTTGCACTTAAGGTTTTGAAAATCAGACCAACAAGAAGAGATCATGATTTAATGATTCAATCAAGAATTTAAATCATATGATATAGTAAATATAAAAATTTATTTTAATATAATTTAAATGATATAATAATGATATTTTATTGATTCAACATATAATATTATAATTTGGAATAATTTATTTTTACATATCTTGAATATAATTCTAAATTAAAATTTTGAGATTTGATATTTTGAATTATTTTATCTAATTTTTATTTTTTTGTTATTCAATCAAAATAAAAAAAAAAATCAAATTTTGATTAGCATTAGAATCATCCAATTGGTTCAATCCGTATTAACACCACATGTCATATTGTGAGATTTTCAAAATAAACCCAATAAGAAATGTTCATCATTATCAATATGTATTTATATTCATTATAGATATTTCTTTGAAGTATGCATTATTACACAAAAAAAATGCAAATTTGATAATTAGTTTTAGATAAAATTAGTTTAAGAAATAATTAGGATTTTGATGAGACACAAATTTTTTTTAAAATGGACGATAGACTGTTTTCAAAGTTGACTAAGGAAATTTTTTTAACTCTTTTCATTAAAAAAAAGAAACAAAATATGAACGTTCTTCTCAAGAATGGAACAAGACACCAGAAGGCTGGACAACATTGCTTACGCATTGCAAGCCGTCACTCTTCGTTAAGTGCTTGATGGCCAAGCAAAGAAAAAATATTGCCTGCCAAGTCCGAATGCGTCCGAACTATTTAAATTTTTTTAATAAAAAAAAAAAAAAATTTTTGATTGAAATCTGCACATAAAATTACGTACACGTAATATTCTCTCCCAACTAAGATATGGTCTGTGTGCTGTTGCTCTCTTCGCTTTCCACGACAAGTCCAACTCAAGGCGTCTCTTCAGTCCGCTAAGTTGAACGAATTTTTTATTTCTCTGAAACTTTCTATTACTTTATTATTATTTTCTTGTCATTTTTTCAATCTCGAAGTTGAAAAATTTATTTTAAATTATATAAAAAAAATTAATATAAAGTCAATACATATTGTTCAGAGTAAGTATTGTTTATCGAGTCAATCTTCTTGCTAACAACTCTATTCAGACCGTCCTTCATTTACATATTTTGAAAAGCCATGTTCTTAATAACCAGCTATAAAGTCCGGTTGCACCCTTACATTTCCTGTCATCAGAAACCAGAGCGTCTCATCTTTGGCGTAGCTCAGTCACCATGAACTGCGAAGCTGATGAATGTGGCTCAAACACGAAAGGCCTCCACTTTCTTCTCGTCCTCTCTCATGGCACAGGGCCACATGATCCCCATGGTCGACCTAGCTAGGTTCCTCGCGGCCCGTGGAAGTCTGGTCACCTTTGCCACTACTCGGTCAACTTGGCATTCAACCCATCATCGACGTTATCTCCGTCCTTCCGATCCGTTTCCTAGAGCTCCGCTTTCGGTTCGACATCGGCCTCCCGATGGCTGTGAGAACGCCGATCTCATCCCCTCCGCAGATCTCTTCTTCCCATTCATGAATGGTCTATGCCTTTCGTGAATCACTCGATGCCACTGCGCATCCCACCGGCTCGATGGCCTAAACCCTTTGCCTCATCTCGACACCCTTCAACATTGGGCCTGATGTTGCCCACTTTCCTTTCTTTCTCATCCATCTTGCTTCTTCCTCTTCTATGACCTCTTCATCAACGTAGGCGAGCTTGAAATGCGGTGGAGGCACATCGGATGGGTCTATCATGCTTCGAGCTTCCCACATTCCATTCGACTCTACAAGCACGAGGTGATATCTGTCTTGCGCTCGAACATTGATTGGTCCAAATACCTGGACTCTGTCGGTAAGAATCTGGAACGTAGTTGTTAATAGTTTGAGCTCGAGCCTTGGTACTGAAGTATCGAGGCGGCAGGCAAGCAGTGGCTGTTGGACCGCTCACTCTATGAAGAAGAGCTCGATGTTAAAGCGACGCAGCGAGTTTCATCGATCGACAACGCTCCTCTTCGGTGGTTAGACAGGAAGAGGTGGTGCTCGTGAGCTTCGGAAGCATAGTATGCAACACAATGGCCCAGCTCGTGGAGTTGGGCCACGGGCTAGAGGCTTCGGGTCGACCGTTTGTTTGGGTGCTGAAGGAAGCAGCGGAGGGGAAGATCCCAGGGGTGGAGGAGTGGATAGCAGAGTTTGAAAGAAGAAAGAGGAGGCTGATAAGGGTGGCGTCACAAACACTGATATTGGGGCATGTAGCGGTGGGGGGATTCGTAACCCATTGCGGGTGGAATTCGACGTTGGAAAGTGGCGGCGGGTGCGATGCGGCGTGGCGCCGCCTAAATAGCGAAGCGGTGGTGATGTGCTCAAAATTAGCGTGTCAGTTGGCATCAAGGAGAATTCATTAGCTGTAGAGGATGATAAAGATCTGTGAAAGTGAAGAGTGAGGAGGTTGAGAAGGTGTTGGAGAAGTTGATGGGGAGGAGAGGAAGGGGAAGAGAGAGAGAGAGGCGAGCTCAGCGAGAAGGCGAGGATGGCTATGGAGAAAGGAGGGTCTTCCTGGAAGGGATTACAAGATGCAATCAACTATGTGTTAGAGAACCAGAAGAAGTAGCCAGAACTAACAAAAAAAATTCAATCTTGCATAAAATTCTTAGAAGCAATTTCTTATCATGAGATATATTGGTCCTTCTGAATAAAAGTATCTCTTCATGATTGAACTTTACGATACATTTAGCTCAATGTAAAATAATTGATGATATGAAAATTTTATTGGACTTTTTTATAAAAAAATTATCGTGATTTCTGTCGAAGTAATTAGCATGTGGCAAAGGGAAGTTGTGTTGTCGATCACTTAATTTCTATTTAATTTATCATTTCGAAAGCAATTTAATGATAAAATTATAACAGTTGCAATGTATAAAAAGAAACTTGTGATTGCTTTTATAAATAAATTATGTTGATTGGTTTAGTCGTATCTATTAGTTTTGAGAAGTATTTTGTAGTCATTGAATGAATGGCAATAGCAGCATGGCTCCAAAAGCATATTTCTTGTGGATAAATTTGAATATTATTTATACTGTCAATTGTTTACTAAATTTTGATTGTAAAATGTTTTGTATTATTGTGTTTTGATATAAAATTAATTGTATAATAATTTACAACATCTATATATACATAAATATATAACACTTTATACTAAATATATAATATTTTATAATGAATATATAATAATTGTGTATTGATTAAGTATCACATAATTTTATGTTATTAGAGTCTCGATGTAAAAATTATATTTGAACTCGGCCTGCAATAATTTTTGTAAAGAGGATGTTTTTTTTTTTAAATAATCACCTAATTGCTTTTTAATTTACTTTTTGAAAACAATTTAATGATAAAATTATAGTAGTTCAACTTACAAAAATATATGAGATTTTTTTTTAATAAATAAATTATAATGTGGAGTTGTTAGTTGCATCTAAGTTTTTCGTCATTGAATGAATATATATTATTATTTTTTTCAGCTACACCGTATAGCTTCTCAGTTCCATCCAAATTTCAGTTGATATATTTGAGTGTGATTTATATAGTGAATTGTTTATTAAATTAGTTTGATAAATATCTCAGGTCATATTCGAGATCATTTTATATATTTTTATTTTTATTCTTCTAAATTAAATTTTTTTTGTGTTTTTAAACTAATTTTATTTTTAACAATAGATTTAGTTATTTAAAAAATTAAAATAATTTTTAGATGTTTAAAATTTTTTAATAGCTATTATTATCAATAATCTCCACCACTAGATGTTATTATCATCTCCACCTATGACCGATCATCGATGACCGCGACTACCACTACATAGATAGTAAATATGATATTTTAAAGATATTAAATATATTTTATTTGGGAAAGAAAATTTAATTACATAGCACACAATTCTTATGCATTTACATATTTGAGAAAGAAATAAAATGATCCCAAAAGATCCTCATAAAATTTCCACTAAAGAGTGATGCTTTGATTGGCTTCAATTATTGTTCCCTTCTACTTCATTTTGAAATCACTTTAGATTTACGTCATAAATTACAAGGTTCTTGCTTCAAACAGGTACAATTAGCTCCTGTTAATCATAAATCCTATAAATCATAACTTAATTCTAGGCTCAAATTATATTTTAAAATTTCAAAATAAAATTCCTACAAAACATATGTTAGGAAAAATATACAATATACCAACAATTTATATTTCAAATATACAGGCTTAGCAAAAGTGATTGCAATCACATGTCCTATTGGGCTATACTTAGGGACTTAAGTAGCACCTGCAATTAAACAACAATCTCCTACAAAAAAATAATATTAATCTAAAAATAATACCATAACATCCACACTAGAAAACAAACAATCCAAGCAATTCAGTTTAAGAAAAGAGATACTCCGCCATCAAGTTTTAAGAAAAGAAAGAGAATGTTGTTGATGATATCATTATAAAAAAATAATAATCGGAGCTTAATCGATTATAAATATTAGAGCTGTCAAATTAATTCACATTGAAGTTAATTTGAAACTAAGATAAATAATAAATATATATATATACACACTAGGCACATTAAATTAAAATTTAATTTCTATTTCAAAATATTTAAAGATTAATATAAATCAGCTTAATTTAATCAGATTTTTATACAGCTTAATTTAATCAGAGTTATATATATATATATATATATATATATATATATATATATATATATATATATATATATATATATATATATATATATATATATTATGTTGACTTTATTATTTCATATCTCCAAAATCCGGATATTGCCAGAATTATTTTGTTATAGGAGAAAATATTACAGCGGTCAGTATATTTACGTCTGATGCTAATCTATGCACATGTCGATATTAAAATATAGTTCTTTTTTACTTATTGTTGTAACTTGGCGATGCCTTAATGACAGTTACGTTAACAACTTCGTCTTGTTAACAATGGAGAAAGCGTTGTTTGAATGCACAGGAGAAATTTAAAAGTAATATATAAATAAATTTAGGGCATAATATATTTTTTTTTTCAGAGAGATAGTGCTCAGAGAGAGAAACAAAAAATCTCATTTCATTTTTCGGGAATAACCGTGAAGATGGAGAATGAATTTGGAAGTTGTGGCCTTGATATTGCGACCAATTTAACGGATGATGTATTAAATAAAAATACATCGATAAATTTGCTCAACAGTTTTATATATATAGTTTTTTAAAGATTTGTTAGTGATATTCTTTGAAATTTTTTTATGTAATATATATTTTCTACACTGTTTGAAGTTCTTTGTAAGAGGACTTTGCTGATTTTAGAAGGTGTTTTGCATGTATAGTCTCTGCACTCTCATGAGAGTATACCTCATTTTCTTATTTTTTTCAATAATTTAATTATGTTGGGAGTTAATATGTTTAGTAGATGTCTTTAGAAGCAGTTTGGAGGCTAATTGATTGGTTTTTTAAATTTTGTTTGCATGTGTTTACTTTGTACTCTCAAAAATACACCTCATTTTTTCATTTTTTTTTAGTTGTTTAACCCTGTTTGAGTTAATATGTTTAGTAGATACCTTTAGAAGTAGTTTGGAGGCTGATTGGTTAGTTTTTAAAGGCTTTTGCATATATACTCTTACTCTCATTAAGGTATACCTTATTTTTTTTTTAACTGTGGGGCTTATCATATGTTTACTATAACCTAATGTAAGATGTTTTGAGATATTTTATGAAGAATTTGCTGGTTCTTGGAACTGTTTGGCATGTGCACTCTCTGTACTCTCATGAGAGTACATCTCATTTTTTCAAAATTTGTATGCTTGTAAACAATTTGTTTACCATAACCTATTCGGAGATGTGTGGAGATGTTTCATGAAGGGTTTGTGATTTTAGGAGCTATTTTGTATGTGTACTCTTTGTACTCTTATGAGAGTACACCTCATTTTTTCAAAATTTTTAACTATGGGGATTGTCATATGATTACCATAACTTATTATAAGATGTTTGGAGAGGTTTCATGAAGAATTTGATAGTTTTAGGAGCTATTTTGTATGTGTACTCTCTGTATTCTCATGAGAGTACAACCCATTTTTTCAATTTTTTTAACTATGGGGCATGCCATATGTTTAGGATATCTTATTGTAAGATGTTTAGAGGTGTTTCATGAAAAATTTGCTGATTTTTTGGATTATTTTGCATGTGTACTCTGTATACTCTCATGAGGGTACACCATAGTTTTCTAAAATTTTCAATTATGAGGCTAGTTATATGTTTAGTATATCCCATTGTAAGATGTTTGAAGGTCTTTCATGAAGAATTTCGTGATTTTTGGGGCTATTTTGCATGTGTACTCTATGAACCCTCATGAGGGTACACCCTATTTTTCTAAATTTTTTAATTGTGGGGCTTGTTATATGTTTACTAAATCCCATTGTAATATGTTTGGATATGTTTCATGAAGAATTTGTTAATTTTTGGAGCTATTTTGCATGTGTACTCTCAGGAGGGTACACCCCATTTTTTTAATTTTTGTAATTGTGGGACTTGTCATATATTTTGTATATCCCATTTTAATATGTTTGGAGATATTTCATGAAGAATTTGCTAGTTTTTAAAGCTATTTTGCATGTGTATTTTGTGAACTCTCATGAGGGTACACCCCATTTTTCTAAATTTTTTAATTATGGGGCTTGTCATGTGTTTACTATATCCCATTGTAATCTGTTTGGAGATGTTTCATGAAGAATTTGCTGATTTTTGGAGCTATTTTGTATATGTACTCTCTGTACTCTCATGAGGGTAGACCCCATTTTTTCAAAATTTTAACTATTGGGCTTGCCATATGTTTAGTATATTCCATTATAAGATATTTGGAGGTGTTTCATGAAGAATTTTTTAGTTTTTATGATTATTTTATATGTGTACTCTGTGTACTCTCATGAGGGTACCCCATTTTCTAAAAGTTTTAATTGTGGGGCTTGTCATATGTTTACTATATCCCATTGTAATATGTTTGGAGATATTTCATGAAGAATTTCGTAATTTTTGGGGCTATTTTGCATGAAACATATTTGTGTATGCGTAGGTGAATGAGGTAAATGACCGGTGCGATGATGAAGCTGTTATGTTTAATGACCCAATTGTGGGGAAACTCCTTGACACTACTGTTCATAATGAAAAGGAGGCGAATGCATTGTACTGTGATTATGCATATCAAACTAGTTTTAGTATTAGGAATGATCATACTAGTTATTGGCCAAACTCTAAGAAATTGAAATCAAAGGATTTTTTATGTGCAAAAGTAGGTCTGAAAAAAAGCATTGTCTAAACGCTTGTCAAATTCTAGAAAATAGACACAAGGAGTGGTTGTCCGGTCATGATTAGATTTTTTATTAATTTAGATGAGAATTGAAAGATTAAAAAATATATAGAAAGTCATAATCATTCATTGTAGTCGTGACTACTTCTCGGATCATGAGGCATTAACGATGAGAAGGCGGCTGTGTTGAAGATAAGGATAGAGGAAAGAATTAGAGCAACTGATGCGTTTAGCTATCTAAGTAAGGAAGTTGGTGGCATGGAGAATATTGGCTTCACAAAAGAGATGCTTTTAATTTCATCCAAAAAGAAAGAAGATTGAGGATTGTGAATGGTGATCTTAATTAATATAACTATTCAAAGAAAGACAAGCGAAGAAAATGAGGTGTACTCTCATGAGAGTACAGAGAGCTTGTGTACTCTCATGAGGGTGCACCCCATTTTTCTAAATTTTTTAATTATGGGGCTTGTCATATGTTTACTATATCCCATTGTAATTTGTTTGGAGATGTTTCATGAAGAATTTGTTGATTTTGGAGAATTTGTTTCATATGTACTCTGTACTCTCATGAGTACACCCATCAAAATTTTCAACTATTGGGCTTGCCATATGTTTAGTATATCCCATTATAAGATATTTGGAGGTGTTTCATGAAATTTTTTTAGTTTTTATGATTATTTTATATGTGTACTTTGTGTACTCTCATGAGGGTACACCCCATTTTTCTAAAAGTTTTAATTGTGAGGCTTGTCATATGTTTCTTATATCATTGTAATATGTTTGGAGATATTTCATGAAGAATTTCTAATTTTGGGGCTATTTTGCATGAAACATATTTGTGTATCATTAGGTGAATAAATTAAATGACCGTGCGATGATGAAGCGTTATGTTTAATGACCCAATTGTGGAAACTCCCTCTTTATTTCATAAAAAAAGGCGAATGCATTATACTGTGATTATGCACATCAAACTAGTTTTAATGTTAGGAATGATCATACTAGTTATTGGCCAAACTCCAAGAAATTGAAATCAAAGGATTTTTTATGTACAAAAGTAGGTCTGAAAAAAATTGTTAATCTAAACTGCTCAGTCAAATTCTAGAAAATAGACACAAGGATTTGTCTCCTTGATTAGATTTTTATTAATTTAGATGATTGAAAGATTAAAAATATATAGAAAGTCATAATCATTCATTGCAAAGTCGTGACCTACATCTTCTTAGATCATCTAGAGGCATTAGCGATGAGAAGGCCATGTTGAAGACAATGATAGAGGCAAGAATTAAGTTTATGCATTTATCTAAGTAAGGAAGTTTGGGGAATATTGGCTTCATAAAAGAGATGCTTTCAATTTCATAAAGGAGAAGATTGAGGATTGCGAATGGTGATAGTATATTAATATAACTATTCAAAGAAAGACAAGAAGAAAATGATGTACTCTCATGAGAAGCAATATTAAAGCGACTTTGAAACTCCACCAAGTAGTCATCAAATTGTAATGACATCAACTAAATATTTGAATGAAAGAATTGGTAGAAATCTGAAAAATAACCAAAAAAATAAGTGTATTCTCATGAGTGTACATATATTAAATAATCCCAAAAAATCTACCTTAAAATGCTCACAATGGCATCTACTAAACATTTCATTCCCAAATAGGGTAGAATTTTGGAAAAAAATTGACAAAATGGGATGTACTCACTTGAGAGTACATAGAGTATACATCTTGGTAACTCGATAATCCAAAGCACCCTAGTAGCTTGAAACTCTATCGAAATTTTCTTAATTCTTATAAATTTTTCATTGTTTATGGAAAAGAAGATATAAAAAAAAACTAAAATTAATAGCACAATTAGATTTGAAAGAGAATTTTCTTAATTTTAATTGAACTTTCAACTATATTTTAGCTCTCTGAGCAAAACAATGAATAATATTTAATAAATTATTAGAATATATTAGATTGTGACAATGAGTTTTGGTAAATGGTAGTGCTTTTATACTATTTTTCATTTAAAAAAAAACTGAAAAGAAAATAAAATAAAACATGATTTTAAGTTCACATCATTATTAGGGTAAATGGAATTGCTCTTAATGCATACTATAAAACATGATTGGAATGATTGTAAGTTTGGATATGAACTATTTTGAGTAAATGGTACTACTCTTATCATTTATAAAAATTATAGGAATGATTATAAGTTTGGATCAATTATTTTGAAAGGCTTGAGACTTACTATTTAAGAGAAATAATCAAATTTATATAAAATTTTCAATTCTTATATTTTTTTTACTTATTTCATTAGCCAAATTTAAACTTCCAAGCAATTATAGCAAAAAAAAAGTATCTACAAGTGCTTTTAAATATGTTCATCTTAAATTTGTTATTTTATATTAAAAAATTTAATTATTTAGTTTATTTTACCATATCATTTATTTATTTTTTACAAAAAGTTTATTTTCAGGAATATTCAAAATATTTTCCAAGTTATGTAAATATTTTTAAAAATAACTATTTTACCTTCGATCAATGCTAGATATCATTATTGTATAAAAATAATTTATTTAATATTTATTAAAACTTCAAATACATTTCTACTATGTCAAATTTATTTTATTTCAAATTATAATCACTGTCAAATAAAATAGAAAATAAAACTAGTTCAGAATGATCCACTAAATCCTTGTGTGCTTGTAAAAACGAAATCAAACTAAAATCGATTAACATCCCAATTTTATAGAATTTCATAATAAAGTAATAATATCTTTTAAAATTATGGTCTTAATGAATTTTGAATTTTTTAAAATGTGGTGTACTCTTAGAGAACAGTACAATAACCCAACTAAATCAAGCCTCCCGACTTGTAATGGCATATCTTATCTCCAAAGCGGGTAAAATCAAAAAAGAGAAAATGTGGTACTCTCTTGAGTATAGTATAGATAGAAAACTAAACCAAAATGCAACCAATCAGCCTCTAAACAACTTGTAATGGCATCTACTACACATATTATCTCCAAACAGGGCTAAAAAATTGAAAAAAAAAGAGAAAATAAGGTACTCTCTTGAGAGTACAAAGAATACAGGTGCAAAACTAAACTAAAACAATAACCTTAAAACTTGTAAAATATACTAAACTATTATCTCCAAATTGGGTAAAATAGTTCAAAATAAATGAGAAAATGGGCTGTACTCTCATGAGAGTACAAATAGTACATATGCAAAATTGAACCAAAAAGTCATCAAGCAACTTACAAAATGCTTGTAATGACATCTACTAAACATATTATGTCAAAACAGAAAAATGAAAAAAATGAAAAAATTTGGTACTTAGTCTGAGATAGAAAACTATAAAAATCACCTCCAATTTGTAATGACATCTACTAAATATAAAATATCCAAATTGGGTAAAAAAGCTAAAAAATGAGAAAATGAGGGTGTACTCTCAGAGTATAAGAATACAAATATAAACTATCAAAACCAACCAATCACCTCCAACTGCTTGTAGGGTATCTACTAAACATATTATCTCCAAAGGTAAAAGTGAAAAAATGAAAATAAATGTACTCTCATGAGAGTCTAGAGTATATATAAATGCCCCAAGAACCAACCAATAAGCCTCCAAACAGCTTGTAATGGCATATACTAAACATATTATCTCCAAATAGGATAATAATGAAAAAAAAATGAGAAAATGAGGTATACTCTCATGAGAGTATAGAGAGTGCACATGCAAAATAGTTCTAAAAATCAACCAATCAGCCTCTAAACTGCTTGTAATGGTATCTACTAAACATATTATCTCCAAACAAGATAAAAAAGCTAAAAAAAAGAAGAGAAAATGGAGTGTACTCTCATGAGAGTACATAGAGTATACATACAAAATAACCATAAAAACCAACCAATAAGCCTCCAAACTGCTTGTAAAGGCATATTTTAAAAATATTAAGTCCAAAGAGATTTAAAAAGCTAAAAAAAATGAGAAAAATACTCTCATAAGAGTCTGATACAAAATTGCCTCAAAACTAACCAATCACCTCAAATTTTTAGGCATCTACTAATATATTATCTCCAAATAGGCTAAAAAAAGCTAAAAAGAAGAAAATTGGTTGTACTCTCATGAGAGTAAAGAGTATAAATAAAAGCCCACTCAAGAACCAATCTCTCAGCTGAATGGCATATACTAAACATATTATCTCCAAACAGAATAAAAAAGCTAAAAAAATGAGAAAATGGGGTGTACTCTCGTGAGAGTACAAAGAGTACAGATGCAAAACTATCTTAAAAACTAATCAATCAGCCTCCAAACTGCTTGTAAAGGTATCTACTAAACATATTATCTCAAACAGCTAAAAGGCGAAAAAAGAAAATGGTAGTACTCTCATGAGAGTACATATCGGCTTCAAGAACCAATCAACCTCAAAAGCTTGTAATGGCATATACTAAACATATTATTTCTAAACAAAATAAAAAAACTAAAAAAAAAAGAAAAAAATGAGGTGTACTCTCATAAGAGTATATATGCAAAACTGTCTCAAAAATTAACCAATCATCCTCCAAATTGCTTGTAGAGCCATCTATTAAACATATTATCTCCAAACAGGCTATAAAAACTAAAAAAAGAGAAAATGGTATGTATTTTCATGAGAGTACAGACGCAAAACTGCCTTAAGAACTAACCAATTAGCCTCCAAACTACTTGTAATGGCATCTACTAAACATATTATCTTTAAACAGGATAAAAAAGTTGAAAAATATGAGAAAATGAGGTATACCCTCATGAGAGTATAGAGAGTACACATACAAAATAACTCTTAAAATTAGCAAATTTTTCATGAAGCATCTCCAAATATCTTTCAATGGGATATACTAAACATATGACAAGTCCTAGAGTTGAAAAAATTGAAAAAAATAAAGTGTACCCTCATGAGAGTACATATAGTACACATATAAAATATCCCCAAAAATTAGCAAATTCTTTATGAAATATCTCTGAACATCTTCTAATGGGTAATGATAAACAAATTGCAAGTCCCACAGTTAAAATTTTTGAAAAAATGAGATGTACTCTCAGTACAGAGAATACACATGCAAAATAGTCCCAAAATCAATAATTTCTTCATGAAATATCTCCAAACATCTTCCATTAGGTTATGATAAACATAAGATAAGCCTAGAGTGAAAAAACTAAAAAAATGGAGTGTACTATCATGAAAGTACAATGAGTACACATGTAAAATAGTCTCAAAATTTATCAAATCCTTCATGAAACATCACCAAACATCTTACAATGAGATATACTAAACATATAACAAGCCCCATAGTTTAAAAACTTTTAAAAAATTGACGTGTATCCTTATGAGAGTATAGATAGTACACATGCAAAATATTTCTAAAAATCAGCAAAACAGTCTCCTTTCCTTTAAATAACTCAAATGTTCCAAATATTCTCCTATTTGACGGTGAGAACAACTATGGAAATCCTAAAATTATTAAAGTTCAAGAATGCAGGAAGAAATATCTCATGCAATCGTCTATAATACCTCAAATTTTAATGCCCAAGATTTAGGAAATCTCTGAGGGAAGGTCGGATGCACTCCGGGAGAGAGTGGGAGCTGAGCTGAGGAAAATTTCTGCACAAAAATGAAATCCCTAAACTGTTATGTGATGAAGAATCTGGAATGATGCACGTAATATTTCTCCTCCCGTTATTTTAATGGGGGCGGCCACTAGGTTAACGGCGTGTTAAAGGTCAAAATTAAAATGCTGTTATATAAAAAAAGTTATATTTTAATACTAGACACATATTGCATAGAGATTGACATCCGAATGTAAAGCTATATCCGGACTCCACACGTAATATTTTCTCTGTCCTTCAACTGTCATCCAATCCATCCCATCTCATTTCAGCTCCCTCGGCCATAAACAAAAAAATCTCCCTTTCAACCTGCTTCACCACTTCCCAGCTCGTCTCGTCTTCCTCTCCCACATCACAAACTTGCCGAATCTCTTGATACAATGGAACCTTGTCCAGCCACATCACTAAACTTACCGCTCTCCTTTTTTCAGCCATCTCGATACCCTTAGCGCTGATCAACTACCCCAAATCCACTGCATTCGTTTCCTCCCTCAACTCCAGCTGCCACTTTGCGTCCAACACCCCCGCAAGCCTCTTCCCACCGGTAAAACTCGTAATCAAACCAGTGCCGACCCATTTTCTTATTTCTTTTCACTCTATTTTGTTCGTCTTGCCCGTTCCACCTGCTGGTTAGTTCTTCTCAGCCATATGCTTTCATTTGCCAAACTAACACTACACACACTCACTCTCTAAATCGAGAGATCCTTTTTTTTTTTAATTTGACTGCTCTTTCTCTGTCTCTTTAGACCAGAAAATGAAAAAAAAAGAGTGTCGCGCTCTCTCTCTCTCTCTCTCACTTTCGACAATTTACAGAGAGCAAAGAAGATTTTTTTTATATTTTATTCCTTCTCTCTCTTTCCCTGCCTCTCTCTCAGATTTTGACAAAACTGAAAAAAAATAAAACAGAAAGAAGCTATTATACATATATTTTTAATTTGTTTGTAGATTTTATCATCAATTTCATTGCTCGCTCTCACAGATGTATAATATATTGTGCTAAATTATAAGATTTGTGAAATATAAATACCCATACATTCCTCTCTTGGCGTGATAGGAAAAATGCTCAGGTGAAAGATCTTATACGCGCCGTTCATGTGATAGGATGACGCTCTTGGTCATGATGCTCGCACCACCCATACACGCCTTTCTTGGCATGGTGAGCTGGCGTAGTGTTCTCACTCGACTCCCCACCTAAGGAGGTGATGCCGGAATATTGCCAAGAGTAATGCTGAAATTTACAACTACAAGGGACTTGAACAAGATGAAATGAAATCATTAAGGAACATGAGTTCCAAATTAAATCAAAGTTAAGAATACGATAGTGTAAGTTTCAAAATTAAAATTAATCTGCAAATAAATTAAATCTGAAATAATATTTATAAAGGACTTAATGACTCATCATGAACTTGAAAATGTTTCGTTCAATGGATATTGAATCACTATATTTTATGTTTGAGGACATAATATGATCTTAATTAAACAAAATTGAGTTTGAAGAGCTTACATGGGGCTCGATAGCTCACTTATAAGTAAGAACATAAGTTGTTCCTTAGCCAATGAGAATAAACTAATCTTCTTGATGGGCCATTAATGACATCACTATTCATATTGAATGATGGAACATGATCAAATGAAATGATTGATATTTGTGTGGAACCTCAAAGCTCTTTAATAAGAGTGACTAATCCAAAACATATAAGCATGCACACATCTTAAGGCAAATTTGTGCTCAAAGATATTATACGAAAATGTGTGTCAATAATCAAAAGATGAAGATTTGTACGTACTTTGAGGTGACCTCGTATCTAAATTTAATTATATTTTATCGAAGTACGTGTAAGAAATATAATTTGACACATATCTCAAGTTGATCTAGCATTCAAATCATCACATTAAAATGCATGTAGAAATAAAAAATTACACGCATCTCAAGGCAATTTGCTGTTCTAGTTAATGCATTAATATATGTGCAAATACTTAAAGTTGCAAGTCAATTGAGCACACATTTTGTGAAATAAAAATTATGGACAATGCTTTAAAATGTGTACTGATAATTCAAAATATTTGACACATATCACGAGACTACCTCAAAATTTATGCAAATAATAAAATGGATTATATGCATACATCTTGATAAAAATTTTACTCAAAACTAATACCTCAAAAGATGCAAAAGTGCTCTCAAGCGATTCATGCGTTCCACGAGGAGCATCTTGGGCCTATCCTTAATAGTCTCATAATATATAAATTCTATATGTTGCATGAAATCTAATGAAATTGAAAATTAACTAACTTGGGCTGCTTTATCTATATGTGAAGTCTTAAGTCCCACATATTCAATCCAATCCTTTTAGTAGAGATAGGAGTTGATATGATTGATTATAAGTTGAGTGTTCAATCATTAAGAGATTAATTGTATTTTACATTTGCATACGACCATCAATAATTTTAATAGAGAAATTTTATATTTTAAATTACAGATTTTCTATCTTAAGATGATAAATGCAATCATAAGTTCTAATCACAGACTTGATCCTTTGCTACCAAACGAGCAAAGTTGAGAAGGTCTACCCGAGTGATGGCTATGTTGATTGTAGATCTAATCGGAGGGGATTATTATTATCTAAGTTTTCAGAGTATTTATGTTAAATCAACTCAAATCCAAATTTATGAATACAAATCATTCATTCCCCGATAATAATATCAACCAAAGGGGTCATTATTATCAAAAAATATAAGATATTTATATTCAATATTCTCAAATTTAAAATTCTCAAAATATAAATCTAGATCTGATCCTCTATTATTAAATTAATAGAGCCAACATGATATGAAATAAAAAACTAAATGATCAAGCAAACACATCTACCCTGATGATGGCTGTGTTGAATGAAGATTTTAGCCAGAGGGGATACTTTCACCAAAATATGATTACAATTCTAGATCAAATTAACTAAAGTTAAGTATCAACATAAATATGAAATCAGATAAATTATGAAGTTCAAAATTACTAAATGATAATCATTAATCTCTAAAGATTTAAAATAAAACTTAATATATCCACCTTCCGCAATTATTTATTGGAGGTGACAAATCAAGAAAACTCTAGCTCACAAAGGAGTCAAAGTCAAATCAAATACACAATTATGTTTATTCTCAATCAATCTAATGCTAATAAGGATGTGACCTATGTCCTCTGACTGCGTGGTTTGGCCAGAAGGCTCCACATATGATGTAGTTATGACCAGAGTCATTCGATCGGGTGATTGCCTCCAAATAATACCATTATTTTACGATCATGATTGTAGCCTGTATATTCCCAAATGACTCTGGCCATTGAGATGTTAACCATAAGGTGCACATGATAGGACAAAAAGCCCTCTATTTGCTAAGGTGGACATAAAAACATATCTCCTTAGACAAACATCACCCCAGGCCTACAAGGTCTCCTTGGACGACGCAACTCATGACTGCTGATAAGGATCCTTTAGACAGGTTGGGTCGACTACCTCCTCTGACTAAGTAGGCTAGGAACCACGACAGCCCAGGATGACGGAACCATGAGATCTTGATCGAGCACGTCATCATTCCCCCAACCATCTGCTTCAAGTTAAAGGATGATGAATTTCATAAACCTAAATCCAAAACTCAGATCTTTGCTACTATATGCCTTTTGTTTAATCTAATGAACAGCCTTAATCGAAAGTTCTCTTTTAACATTGAGAGGGGTAATTAATTATAGGTGCTTGTGCCTATAAGAAACCTGGAACCATATCTAAAGTCCTCACTAAATGAAGGCAAAATCTCTGGGTAGTGTCTTATTTAATATTCCATTTTCCTTCTGAAAATTTAACCGACATTTAAATTATCTTCTCTTCATCGAGAGGTCGGTGGTGAATTTTCGGAGACCACAGATTTCTGGTGACTCCATTGGGGATAAGTTTCTCTTTCCATCTTTGGTTAGTCGAACCCAAGTTAAAGTAGTAGCAAAGTATAAAAAAAAGAGAATGATAAATGAAAATGAAAGTGAAAAGTTTAAATGAACCTTAAGATAAGATACCATCTAAATAAGGTTTTGAACATTTGAGATTTCATTTAGAGTCTGCTTTTCTTATTACGTTGCTCTGCTCTATTGAATATTTTTATTTTTAAAGTGTTGGGTGATATATCAGTTGTTGATTACTAATCCCCACCTTCCATTTATTTATAATGGATCTTTAGAACACCCCGTTCACTATGCAGTTAGGTCACGGAGCTAACATCCTCTTGGCTAATGCTGTAATCAACATCGGAGATGTCGGAGCTACTATACAATTTTGGTAGCATAGATTTCCCAACGACCACTACTCGAACTACTGCTAGGCCTGCACAAGACAATCACACGCAACTTGCTCTTCAACCCGTGCAGTAGGCCAAATCCACTAAAGCTCCCGTCGTTACTACTAGGGAGGTTCCTTGAAAGAGAGCCTCTGTATTTGAAAGGTTGGGACATACTGAAGCTCCAACCATGAAGAAAATTATCACTGGACATAAAGTTTTAGTCGTGCCTATGAACACGACCACTCTGCCGACCTTGCTTTTTGCGCAAGGTCGACATGATGCTGAAGCTTCCTCATCTGAAGGAAAGTTAACTAAAAGGTAGAGGAGAAGAAGAAATGCTGAGTTGTGAGCCCATCAACTCTCACTTGGCCCGTCTGTTACACAACTAGCTTTACAATCATAAGCGAGTATTCCTACCCATAATAAATTTAAAAATCTAAAATGGGTGAAAAGGAATATATCTATTGGTGATGTTAAGCAAGCTTTCTGGGCTCAACAACGGTTAGCCCCTACCCCTCAGAAGAAACAACCTAAAACTATATCTGCTCGAGTACATAGAGTTTTAAAAGTTGTAAAAGAATAAAGCCTTATGAAGAAGAGATATCAAAAGCCATTTATCAGAGAGATTGGAATGTAACTGACACTTGTTACACTTCTTTACAAACTCCAATGCGTCCTTCTTCATTGTAGGCCAGTAAAAACTTTGCCTCATGATTTTGAGGGCGAGGGCTTTTCCTCCCAAATGTTCACCACAAATTCTGAATGAACCTCTCGCATTGCATAGTTAGCCTCAAAGTGGTAGACACTTTTAGGGCCCCTAAGAAGCTTGTAGAGTTAGATCGCGATTATGGTGAAGTTCGATTCACGCCTGAGACGGATAGCATCGGTGGTCTGTTTGCAAGGCCCCGCTTTGAAGAAAGGACATGATCGGGTCAATCCATGAAGATTCTTTGGGTCCTCCAGATTGTATCACCCAAGGGCGAATACCGGGAAAGTGGATGTCCTCTATGTATTTTCTCTTGAAAAGATCTCCGCTTGTTGTGGCTAACTTGGAGGGCATCGCTCGCGTGTTCGCTCCCTTAGAATATGAGTTATCGATGGGTCTCGATTGCAAGAAGTGACTTTGCCAAAGACTGATCGCAAGCTGGATGGATCAAGTCTCCTTCAACAGGCCACAAGGCGTGAGTCCGTGTAGATGGCTAAGTTCGGACCTCACAATGGCGAGCCTTAGTCACCTTCGAGGGCCTGCATCGTGACATTATTGGTGGTCGGAACTTTAGTCGAAGCCCACTCTAAAGTTATTTTACTTGGGGAGATAAGCAAAATTCCGCCTCACGGAAGTACGAAGCTCCATCAACATATAATGTCCATTGATTTGTCATGGAGTGATGAATGATCTGTTCGGTGGTGATGGGATGGTACATTCTACAAGTCGGTGAGCACTTGTGACTTTATATCGGGCGTGGAAGAAAATGGATGTCAAACTCTCCAAGCTCGACCGACCACTTCATCAACCTTCCATACATCGCTTTTGCGAATAGTTCTTAATGGAAGATGAGTGTAGACGCGTTGATGGTGTGGGCAGAGAATGCGGTCGTAATTTTCGTGCATGCACTAGAAACGTCTTATCTGCTAGTGGATAGCGTTCTTGAGTCGAAAGGATTTCTTGACATAGTAAATGGGTCGTTGCTGAATTCTCCTCAGACGCGAGCTTACGGCATGAGAAGAAACAGAAGATAGATGTACGCCTTCTCTCCTTGGATAGGCTTTGATAATGGGGGGAAGCTAAATAGATTCAAGTTGCTCAAAAGCGATCGACATTCATCACGTCACGAATCCATTTCCTCTGCACCCCAAGATTTTGAAGAATGATAGATACTTATCTCCGGCCAAGAATCGTGATAAAGCCGCAATCCTTCCAGTCAAGCGTTGGACTTCCTTGATCGTTCTTGGAGGTGACATGTCCTTGAGTGCTTTTTATATTCTGGGTTGGCCTCTATCCCGAGTGACCATGAAGCCTAGGAATTTCCGAGGAAACTCCAAAATGCACTTGCTTGGGTTGGCATCTTGTAGTGTCGAAGAATGTCAAAGCACTGCGGTCGAAATATGTGATATTTCTAAGCTCACCAGATATCATCAACATACACCTCCATATTGTGCCCTATAAGATCCTTGAAGATATTATTCATAAGGTGTTGATATGTTGCTCCATTTTTTCCAATGGCATGACGATAGCGGATAGTCCCTTATCTGTTTGGAAGGATGTTGCTTCCTCATCTCTTTGTTCATCCTGATTTGATTGTACCCAGAATAGGCATCCATGAAGCTCAGCATCTGATGTCCTGATGTCGCATCAACTAGTTGGTCGATACGAGAAAGGGGGAAGCTATCTTTTGGGCATGTACGATTAAGGTCAGTGCAGTCGACGCACATTCTCCAGGAACCGTTGGCCTTCTTGACTAACACTACGTTAGCCAACCAGGTGGGGTAGTAGACTTCTCGAATGAACTTGACTTCCAGAAGTTTGGTGATTTCTTGTTCTATGACCTGCAATCGTTCAGAAGCGAAGGTTCTTTTCTTATGTATCATCGGCTTGTAGGTTGAGTCAACTTTGAGGGTGTAATGACTTCCGTCAATGCCCGGATATCGAGATCGCTCGGGCAAAGATGTCTTGATTTTATGCGTAAAATCTATTCGATTTCGTCGATCGGCGGCAATGATCCCACCTTCACCTTTCGCGATGGATCAACTTCTGAGATAGGAAGACAAATTACATCTTCAACTGGAGAAGCCCTTTCAGAGGCATCCTCATCTCGTAGGTCGAAGTTCTCGATGTTGAGGGTTACTGACGTAAATGGCTGGGCTTGCTTGATATAGCACGCTTGTGCTATCTGTTGATTCCCACTTAGAATTTCATCTTGAGGTGAGGCACAGATGTGACTGCGCCGAATATAGACTGGAGAGGTCTCCCAAATATTGCATTGTACGCGGACTCAGACTTGACTACAATAAATTGTATCAAGTGGGTTGTGTGTCGGGGAAATTCTCCAAGAGTTACGGAAGAAGGCGATTGTCCTTCCCACTATCTGGATTATCAAATCCATACATGGGCCGCGGGTTGAAGCTTCTCTCTTTTATACCCATGCTAAGGAAAGTGGAGTAAAAAAGAACATCAACCAACTCCCATTGTCGATCAATATCCTTTAATATTGAAGCATGGATCACCGACACGCGATGAGGGATCTTGATGTGGGATGCGAAGCCCCTAGATCTAAATCATCAAAGGTGATAGAATGGTCAACCCGAGACTTCTTCGGCTCTGGCTCTTGAAGGGCGGCAATGAATATTTGGTTAGATAACCGCCCTCCGCAATTGTTTCTTTCTCTCTCCGCGGCGGTTCCTCAGATTTTGGCATTTCTGACGAAGCGGGTTGATTTTGTATAAAACGGCCTAGATACCCCTGACGTATTAGTCTTTCAATCTCCTCCTTCAGTTGATGGCACTCTTCAGTGGTGTGCCCTCGGCTGCGGTGAAAGTGGCAGAATTTCTCTTGATTTCCAATTCCAAGCTTTAAAGGTCGCGGCCACTTGACGCTATCATCTTCCTGAATAGCCAGTAGGATGTTCATGACGTGTTGAGAGTATATTTCCTCTCCATTGAGTCATCCGAGGTCGAGGAGGTTTTGGGGAAGTTCGCCTCTCTTCTTTTTCTGAGATGTTTGAACATCACCTTTGGGAACCTTCTTCCGCTTGCTGCTTGGTGGTTCAAACTGTTGATGAGCACTTATAACCGTCGGAGATTTGTGCCTCTATTCGTGGACCAGTCGATAGGAATGGGACTCTCCCGCATTAATGATGAATAGAAGTATCCGCCGGAGTCCTCCGGTGCCTCAAAAGTTCCGGATCTACTCACGGTATCACGGCTTGAGAGGAGAACCTCTGGAAGTATTCTTTGAGGGACTCTCCATCGTTCTGGCGGATTCCGGAGAGATGTGATGAATCTCTGATGATTCTCTTGTTCGCCAGGAACTGTTCTACAAAAAATCTGGCGAGGTCTCCAAATGATCGGACGGACCCCTTAGCGAATAAAACCAAGTACGAGCTTGTCCTTTGAGAGTCGCTGGGAATACTTGACACAAGACAGAGTCATTTGCACGCTGAATGTGCATGATCGTTCGTGATCGATATGCTCGTCGGATCGATTGTGCCATCGTAGGGTCCATCGGGAAGCTTGAATCTCGTCGAATCGGTATTGAGATGATCTCGCCGAGGGGCGAGTTGTGGAAGAGGCGGCGGAGAATGGATCATTGATTGTTTCACGGGAACTCTTCGCACCTCGTCGTAGTTCATCGCGTATAAGGTGGCGGAGTTTCACCGATACGGTGAGCCATTCGTGTGGGGTGAGTAGGCGGTATCCGAAGTTCGACATCGGGTGTGGTGCCAAGGGTTCTCTACTCGTTGATCCCATTCCTGCAATCATTCTCGTGAAGAAAATCCGATTATGCCGAGGCCGTGAACCGTGGCTCTTCCAGCGTGTTGGACGCGTTTGCGGTCCTCTCGCAGAGTCGAAGAATTTCGTTCTGGGAATCCTCCATCCTTTGAACGCGATCTTCCAAAGAGGGGCCTGACGGACCCTCACCTGGGGACAGAAGTCTGTTATGTAGAGAGGTGTTGGAGACTCGGCGTCCTTGATCTTGAGAATGAGGAGCGTTGGAGCGCAAACCCCGTTTACCAACCATATTAGAGATATAGCAATGGGGGAACTGTTTATTCCTGAGACGGTAACTGTTGCATGCTAGAGAATTTTATTCGAGATCTTTCGTAGCCAAAATTATCCAACACACAAGCAGGGGATATGAACACAGGGTTATACGTGGAAAACCCGTTAAGGGAAAAAACCACGGGGCCTTGCCCAGTCTGTAGAACTTTCACTATGTGTTCAAAAGATACAGGTCCTTGCTTCTCGTTAGTTCGGAGAAGAAGGTGTTTACAGGGGCGGAATCAATATTCCGAGTGTAGAAAAAGACAATATCGGTCAACTCCAACTCAAGGGAGAAGTTTCCCAAAAAGCGGTAGGAACTGATCTTCTGGGAGCAACCTCTTGATCTTCAGGAGAAAGGAGCGGCAACTGGTCTTTTCTAGTCCCCTGGGGGCGATCTCCTAAGGGTGAGCTTGATCTTGCACTTCGGTGGTAGCGGTGGTGATAGATCGTCGTCAAGGTCGTGGTGGTTCTCGAGCTCTCGGCTTCGATTCCGGTCCCTCTAAGGTGAGAATGAGGCTCTATTTATAGTTTTTTGGGAGTGGCAGAGCCTTGTAAATTCATGAAAAACTCCAACCACTCCCATCGGACGGCTCACGATCCCCCATCGACGGTGTATTTTGATGATCCTGCCTTAATGATGTCGAATTGGGTGATCTTAGATTCGTTGGATTCGTCTTGACGAAAGCCGATCGACTATAAATATGTCGCTTTGGTGACCATTTGGCGGATTAGGATCCATTTTCATGCTCGATAGCTTGATCCGAGTCGGCTTCGGATCGGACTATGCTTGATGTTGCTATGTTCGTCTCATCGAGACGGTCGGTTTATTTGTGAAATCGGTGATTAGATCGAAGCATTTTTGAAAATGCCTTGAGATTCGTGCTTGATCAGATTAATTTTCTGAGGATGTATCAAAAATAAATATAATTATTGAGTACTATAAACTTCATAATAGTAGTATAAAATTGTTCATCTTAGTTTTGCTAAAAAAATTCAACACACACATATAATAAAAAAGAGAACAAGAGACATATTTTTTACGTAAAAAATTCTTTGAGAAAATAAAAAAAAAATCATGAGGGTCTAACCTAGTTAAAATCTTTTACTATATGTGTTGAATTACAAAGTTTAAATCTTTTTTAAGAATGAAATTTTAATATTGTGTAAGAGAGATAAGGGCAATGTGAGCCTTAGAATCATATTATAATATAGTGGTTAAGCTACGTCGGCTATTAGTGGTGGTTAGCAATGATGATTGTGATAATGATTAACTTCAAGCCCTTCTCTCTCTCTCTCTCTCTCTCTCTCTCTCTCTCTATCTGTGTGTGTGTGTGTGTTTGTCACTTCTCATGATGAGAGTGAAGTCATATTTATGGGATTTTAATAGAGTCATATTTATAGGATTTTAATAGAGTCATATTAATTATAGCTAAAATCTCAAAGCATTCTATCGAACGGTGCATATTG
Source organism: Cymbidium sinense (assembly GCA_021442155.1). NCBI lineage: Eukaryota > Viridiplantae > Streptophyta > Magnoliopsida > Asparagales > Orchidaceae > Cymbidium > Cymbidium sinense. The sequence continues at coordinate 38,124 of JAKCPB010000537.1, read as the reverse complement.
ATTCTCATGATCGTAAATGGCTTCTTGATGATTTAAGTATCTTAATGACATTCGATTCGAATGATCTTGAATTTATTGGATTCTTTTTTATAATTGTTTCGCAAATGTTCTTTAAGGCAAGATATACTTTCACTACTCCAAGCTTAGTACTTGTGCTTTTAAATAACTAAAAATTATTATGACTTTTTTGTGATTTTTGCACCAATCAAAGAGTTAAAATTATGAGAATTGATGATTTTTTTATATTTCGTGATAAAGCAAACATAAGCATCTAAAAATAAAGAAAATGATACATCATGTTAAAATTTATCAAATTAAGCACTAATCACCAAAGTCAAAATGGCATCCATGATTACAATATCATAGTTCGGGTCTCATGTTCAAGGTTACAAGGGAAATGAATTTGGAATTCATCCAACTCACTTGAATTTCAAATCATTACAAATGACTTAGGTGAGGTGTTCAAAACCACTTAAGAAATTATATGTAGTTTGTTTTACCCTCAACAAATCACTTTAAAATTTTAAAATTTTTATATTTTAGATATAATGCACACAATAATTCAGGAATTATTTGTTTAAGAGCATTTTGAATGTACTATATATATGATGTAAGAGTTTTAAATTTTTGAATATTTGAATGAAAATATTGAATCTAAATTTATTTGCGAGTCGAACTTAGACCTTACCGACAAGATTAACTACAAAAATAGAGAGAGAAAAAAAGAGAGATGAGAGTGAAGCTATATGATTTCTTACAACTAAAAAATATAGAACCCAAGATAATAAGTTATGTCCTATGACTCTTATTTTAAGCTTATGGGTAGAAGCATGGCTCTATAGAAAAGTTATATATTACAAGAAGGTGTGTAAACCACATGACTAAACACCATTAAAGACTTGCCATAAAATGGAATTTTATAGTTGTATTTATCTCATTACATTAAATATATATTGATGATTTTTTAAAATAAGGGGTCAAGTTAGGTGAAGTCATTGCCTAACTTCAAGGGGACTTAATTGAGTTCTAGAGAGTAGCTATACTAAGTTATTTGAAAGAGTTCATCTTAAAAATTGAGTTCATTTTGAGGGACCAATTTAACTTGAGAGCCAAGTTCATCATAGGGGCCTAAGTACATCTTCAAGTATGAGCTCATCTTGAGAAATAGATTATCTTGAGAGGCTGCTTAATAATTAAGAACAAGTTCTTTCATACGACAAAAAATATTCTTAGGTCTAAGTTTTCAAAGGATGAATGGAATTGTTCCTTTAATTTTTTAAGCCATATATGAGCTAAACACTCTTTTCAATGAATTCAAGCTTGAGATAAATTCAAGGTAGCATTTTAACTTGATTAATTTAAACTACTTGATATATATATATATATATATATATATATATATATATATATATATATATATATATATATATATATATATATAAGTTACTTGATTTTTATGTCTCTATTATAAAATTAAAAAAGAGAATATTGAAATCTTAAATATATTTTTTCTTATACAATATCTAAAAATATGGCATGCAAAAATGTCCAAGTAACCTCATATATGAAGGATATTTATTATCTCACTTGATCTCTTATTTTCTATGCAATTTCTGAACTAGTCATCACACAAGTTAAGCCCCACTTTTGTCATAATTTTCATCTCTACTGTAGAAACTATCGTGGTTCACCACTTAGAAAGGTCTCTCTCTCTCTCTCTCTCTCTCTGTACTTCGAGAAATTATTATATGTGGAGTCCAAACATAATGCTACTTCCGGATTTTCACTGTGTACTCATGTACATAGTGTGTCTATATAAGTTTTTATTTTTTTTAGGTTTATGGAGTATTTTAAATAATGTTAACACAGTACATAGTATGTGTACAAACATATTTTAAGCGCAATTAAAAAAAATAAAAATGCTAACAAATTTGTTATTTTTACTTTTTTGTTAAATTATACTCAAAATATTTATGTACATATACTGTATATTGGTGTTAAAAGAGTTTAACATACCCTCTAAACTCTAAGAAAAAGAAAAAACTAGTGTACACATACTGTGTACATGAGTACACGATAAAAATTCAGAAGTAGATTACATCTAGACTCGGCACGTAATAAATTCTTTTGTACTTCTATTATAAAATGAGGAAGCTTGAGTTACTATTGTAATTTTATGTCTGAAATATGATAAGTGACTTGACATGACACTTGATTGTTTAAAAATAAATAAATATAAATAGTTGAAGGAGACCCATTATATGTATAACTCTAAAATAAATAAATAAAACTCAAAGGACATGATATAATATTTGCATAGTTAAAGAGAGATTAATATATAAAAAGAAGAGGTTCACAAAATACACCAAATTTCTCATATGAAATTATTGAAAAAAGATAAAATCTAGAAGTTTGGCCCAATTAAAATAATCCATTATATGCATGATGATAGAAAGTCCATGCTTCCCATAATTGGAGAAGACTCTATTAAATAATTTGGAGCACTTTCTTAGTTTCTTGTGATTTTAATAGAGATTATGGAAGATGTAGTAGAGAGTTATGATGGTAGTCGAGCAATAGTGATTAGAAGAATGTGATTAGACAATAAAAATTGAGAGATGATACTCAAATAATGATTATTAGAGATGAAAATCATGCAATAATAGTTAGGAGATGGAGATTGAAAGAAAATGGTTAACCAATGGTAATTAAATGATGATGATTTGGTGTTAGCTACTAGGTGATATTAGTTGGGCGATGATAATTAGGTGATGATGAACAAACAATGATAATCAAGATAATATAGGCAATGATAGTTGAGCAATGGTGATTAAATGATAATACTGAGGCAACAATAGTTGATGATGGTAATTGGATGATAGCTATCAAAACGAGTGATGATGAATGGATGAGAGTATCCAAGGGATGATAGTCAAACTATAATAAGTATGAGAGTTTGTTATCAATGTTGGTCATAAAGTAGAGCATTGAAATTTTTAAATATCTAAGATCTCTCTAATTTGAAACCTAATCTCTTATGATGTAGAAAATGAAATCTTATTTACAATTTTAGACACTAGCATTTTGATTATTTTGGCCAAAGTCTTAAAACACTTAATCAGATACTTATAATAATTCTTATAATCACAAATCATTTATTTTGTATTTAAATATTTTAATAACCTTATATTTAAGTAGTATTGAGATCATTGAATTTATATTATTCGAACGCTCCATTTAACCATATCATATAAGTTTCAGATTGTTTGACCTTCTAATTAATTTTTTTAATTTTTTAACTAGACCTTAAGTGTCTAATTTCAACTCTCTAGAACTCTAATCAAATCATTTTTAGTTTCATTTGATTTATGTTATTAAGACATTCAGTTTGAATATTAGTTTGTTAAAATTAGAATTTAGATTGGTCAAAAGTTGCATCAATATTCTAATTTAATTGGATAATTTTTTGATGATGTATGAGAGTTTTAGAATGTTATTTAGTTAATATTATGAAATATTTCTTTTTTTAAATAAAATTCATGTTTGAAATTATCTATAAAAAGTGATTTGAAATGAGTAGTATAACAACTTTCAAACTTAACTAAGTCGAAACCACTTTGAAACTAAGCTCAAGTTAGTCTTCCTTTTCAATATGTATTGGGCTTCCACTTTAAAAAATAAGTTTTTCAAATGTCAATGGAAATTGTCAATGTGTCAACTATCCAACTTGAAGTTGAATGGATTTAAGTTTGAAAGTTAATTATTGTGTTTTTAAATCCTTTCTTGATAAATTTTCTTACACTTTGGGGAATACAAACTTTAAATTAAAAACTTTCATTTTTAAGATTGAGTAAGGCATAAAAAATGATATATCATCTCAAAAGATAGAAATAATATTCTATAAATAGATTCAAACATAAAAATAGAGTAAAAAAAAATTATCTTTTCAGATATTTTCTCCTACTTAATTTGAGCAGATTTATGTTATTTAGTTCATAGGTTTTCCATAAAACTAAAGTTTCATTATCAATTATATTCTATGAGAAATGATTTTCTAAAAATACTCTCAATTAAATAAACTAAAAATTCTTTTATGATTTCAAAGTTTAGAACAATTATATACTTTTATAATTTGAAATGTGATAAGTTTACATTCAAAATAAATTTTTTTATGAATTTAAGAGAGAAAAGTAGAGAGCACAATGGGTTTTGAGAAAGCTTAGGTTTGACTTTAATGCTTTAGAACTTAAATTTTATAGTTAAAGGGCCGTTTGAGATCACTTTTTATTTTTTGTTTTTTATTTTTATTTTTATATTATTTTTGAAAATATGTTTATTTAGAGTATTTTTTTATGTGATTTTATTTGTTATTTTCAAAAATAAAAATTTTTATTTTTAAAAATATTCAAAATATCTAAAATATGTTTTGAATATTTTTAAAAATAATAAGTACAATCAAAGAAATTTATTTTTAAGCAAAAACATAAACAAAATAAAATAAAAATAAAAAATAAAAAATAAAAAATTGGGATCAGTCTCTACTCTCTCTCAATCTCGCGATTTTCTCATGCGCCTCACAATACTATCGCGAGACCCGTTCGCAACCATTTTTCGTGAGGCCTTACATCTCGTTGTCTCCTCCACTACGGCTTAATTTTTAAATTAGCCCTAATTAAAACCGTAATTAGCTAATTAACCCTTAAAAAAATTAAAATTAGCCGGTCGCTAGTCGGTAGGCCCGGCACTGTGCCGGTCGTCGATCTGCGTAAAATTTTTTTTTTTAAAATGAAATTAACTTCCTTTTTTTTTTATATCGGGCTCATTGTCGGATTTTTGCGTGGTTGGTATCGTTGGAAATGGAATAAAAAATTCTACAACTTTTATGTTGACAGGTTTTGACGAATCTCGACCGGGTAGCCGCAGTTTTTGCGTATATATAAATTTTGAAGTTAGTGAAAGTTATTACGACTACTCATTTTTGTCATGTCATCTGGATTGTTAAATACATATAATTCCTTGGTAATATCAAACACTCTCAATATATTCTATATATAAATTGACTAATTAACACCCATGAAAAGAGTCCAACTACTTGATGAAAGAAATGTGTATCTCTTCATGCTGAAATTTTGATTTCGTTCATTTGTTAATATTGAACTTAACTTGACACTTAGTGTGAAAAAATTCATACTTTCATTCCCCAAATAGAATAAAATTAAGAATTTTATAATTTCTTTGCATCCAAATATTCATGGCAATGACTTCACAATTAAGAGATAAAATAAGCATATATTTATATAGGTAGCTACAATGGCCCAAAATGAAAATAGAACTATAGCTTAAATTGTAGTATTCATTTGCTTCTAAAAATTAGGGTAAATGGAAGTATCGATTAAATTAGGGCCTATTTGGATCAATCTTATTTTATGTTTTTGATTTTGTATGTTATTCTAAAAACATATTTACTTAATATATTTTTATATTTAAGAAAATAATTATTTAATGTATTTTAGATGTTTTATTTTTTATTTTAAAAATAAATCATATTATTTTATAAATACTCAAAATAATTTTGGACATTTTAAATGTCTTGAAAAACAACTACCATTATCAAATATGTTTTATTTGGAGATCAAAATAAATACATATATGACAAATAGTTTTAAAATTATATTTGAACTATATGTAATTCCACATTAAGTTTTCCATCCTCTCACGTGAGTTAACCAAATTAAATAAACAGTAAACATCACTAGGATAACACAATGAGAAGTAGGTGAATGAGTAAACATAAAAAACATATAAACTATCAGAAATACATGCCATCAAACGCACAAAAAATCATAATACATCTACCGTCGTCGATGCCTGCATGGTGGAATCGCATCGCTGCCAGGAGTGTAGTGGGATGGTGGTCTCCGCGGCCGATCACGCAGATGATGCTGTCGATGGTCCTCCTCCTCTTCCATCTGCTCCACGGGGTGTTGCGATCCTAACTCTGTAACATGAGGTATGTCAACCGAAGCTTGTAGGCAACGAATACCCGGTAAACTCCATATGGCGTGTCATATGAAATGACGGTGGACCATATGCCGGCTACCGCGTTCCGGGTGCATTTGTGACCACATTGCTTCCTGATATGAATACTGGAGTGGCTGTGTAAATGTACAGGTAGACTGTCTCACCATTGGGACAGAGGATGGCCCCACATCCATCGATGGAACATCTGACTGTGCTGATGCATAAGTGCCTAGAATGTCGATCCTCAGACGATGTCGAGATATGCATATCCCGCCTCAGTGCCACCAACAACTCCTCATATTCATCGAAAGATGTCTGATATTCCATATCATCACCTCTGCCGAAATAACGCCGGAATATGTCCTCAGTATTCAAAATATGGTCACGCTACATATACATAAATTTATATGAGTGTATCGTTATTACAAAGAAAAACAAATTTTAATACTATACATTTAAACTAACCATCAAGCGTTCTGCAGGCGCGCGGGGGTAGTATGTGTCAGGAGGAAGTGTCGGAGCCTTCAACATGTATAGTGAAGCCCATGAACGATACCATCTCATGTATCGGTTGATCGCTGGCTCCCTATCATGCTGTGATGAATCCACAACGACAACAGACTCACGTCTTCGCTCCCATAGTGCAATGTAAGAGTTGTGGTAATGGACCCAATCAACATCAGCTTTTTCTCGGCCATCAACCCATACAAACGATGGATCTATCGGGGCAACATCAATGGTAGGAGACATGCCAACTGCCAATTCCATCGTGCGTACCACTCTACCCTCTTCCAACATATGATTGGTACTCAAGTTAACCATATTTCCTGTCCCTGTAAACATATATCCGCGACACGCAAGCGGATCTGATGTCCATATGGCTCCTAGATGACATACATAACATAAGTTATTATTGTAATAAACATCCAATAATGAGTAAGGCAATAAACATTACATCAAATCCATACGACTTTGCGTAAGTCACCAACTCATCCATATAAGCTCGATATTGGAGCATGCATTTCCTAACATAACCTTCATTCCATCGGAAGCCACGCTAAGTCGTTCAGGATATGGAACATGTAATGTAGGTCTTCCCAATGTGCTCCCACGCCTATATTGCGGTAAATGAACACATCCAAATGTTGGTGCGCGTAGTTTGTTGCTTCATGTAATTCAGATAGAATGACAACAACCCAACGCCCGTGAACGCGTGTCAATATCTCAATGTAATGGTAGATCTTAGGTGAACCTCAACTCAAGTATCGGCAAAAGAAAAGATCCAGCAAAACAAGATGTATGCCTAACATGCATAGTGAACTGTAGCTGGTAGATCTAAATATGAATCAAGATAGTGTCCATCGCAGAATCGTAGTGGCAAGTACGTGCATGAGCTCCCATTCGGAGCGTGATGTGATATGCGGATGGACTGGATCATGGTATACAATGTCTGGGTCTGGATGCGCTCCAAGCAACTCATCGCAACAATATGGCCATGTAGCCCAACGTCTATCACTACTGACAGCAATACTGTCAATCACAGGTGGGCCATCTATCCGGATACCAAGAATTATCGCGACATCCTGTAATATAATTGTCATCTCATCCGTGGCCAGGTGGAAGGTATTCGTCTGCGAACACCATCGCCAATGAATGCCGCTAGGTTTTTAATATAATGATCTGGAGACACTATCAGCCGACACCAGTATCCATAAATCGTGACGAGCCATTCCCTAAACATCATATCGCAGCCTCGATCACTAAAACCTGCAACCACAATCATTCATAAGTAGGATTGCGTCAGCATAACAAATGTATATGTACAGAAATATTTTAAAAAACTGATAAAGAAATTTTACAATCGATCGCCGCTGGTACCACGTTATGCACTATACTTAGGTGCACTTCACCGGTGGGCCATAGTCAACCGCTCATCTGCCGCTCCTCCTCACGTGGGCACGGTCCAGTGGGACATCTTTCCTGTTGTAATTGAGGCAAACAATAATGTGTAATTAGTTAAACATTAATAAGGCAACTTGCGAAGAATATAAAAAACTATAGTCATATCTTTCCTGTTGTATATATATTTTGAATATTTTAAAAAAATAATTAATTACTATCTCTATATATAATTTATTTTGAAATAAAATAAAATAAAATAAAAAATAAAAAATAAAAATGATCCCAAACAGTCATTTAATGAATTAAAAATAATTAATTGATAACTACACAAACATTTAGGTAAAGATTGCCCAATATTTAAATGGTCATAAATTCAACTTCTAAATAAAGTGAAAATTAAAAAATTACAGTCAACAAAATATCAAATGTACAGAAAAACATAATAATATTTCGAATTAACTGAAATCAAATATGAAAAATGAAAACAGTAAAAAGATATGCATTGAGCTTTGCTGCAACTATAGAAATAAACAAACAATGCAAGTTATATTAGAAACTTACAATAAGAAATTAAAATTTAAAAAATATTCCAAAGAAAATTCATTAATTTTTTTCCATGTAAAGCTATCAAAATTCCATCTTTTTCTGCATTCCCTTTTAAAAAAAATTTAAAAACATAAAATACTATGTGCCGATTTTGACATTGAATTCCCAAAAACTATCTTAAAACTCCTAACAAAATGCATCTTTCATCCCTTTTTATGCTCGTTTTCACATAACAAAGCAATGTTTAGAACACATGCGAAGACAATGAAAATCAAAGTTCATGATGAACTTCTCTTAAATATCAAACATCTCATATTAGGATAACATTCCTTACAACTTAAGATAAACTATCTCTATATATAATTTACTTTTTTGAAAGATCAGCACGCTTGTTAGTTGCACCAATATTGCACAATTCAAAGTCTCGCAGCTACAGTAACAAATAAAGCATTACAATAAATACAAAAAAGAAACCTCATATATCCACACCAATATGTATTACTTTATAAATTTCATGTATAACACATCAACAATAAAACAGATACAACATAGTTCAACACTACCGTGGTAACATTTAATAAACAATGACAGTATGACAGGAGCAATTCAAAGCCAAAAATGTAATTAAAATAAAATAAAAACAGATACAACATAGCCCAACACTACCTTTGGTACTTGTTTGAATGCTAATAGTTGAAAAGCTTGAAGACGGGAACAATGAGCTAGTAAGCATAACAACACAACACATGATAACAATGAGCTAGTGCTGCATAACACAACACAACACATAGACAACACTGAACAACTACTGATGAATTATAATCTGCGCGAACGCATTTGAGGACATGTCGACCTGTTGTGTCCAACAGTCTTACACACACTACAAATCCTAGAACTTTTTTGTAGTGTTCTCGTCCATGCTATTTTTTAAATCTGTTTGTCCTTGGCCACTCTGTCTTCCTTTTGACATTCGGTGGTTTATAATCTGGGCATGTGCCACCATCGATGTGTTCATTTTCTCTTCCGATCGTATTACGTGGAATTCGCCGGTAGGTGTGATATAGTTTTGCAAACTATAGTACGAGACATAATGGGCGTGGTTTATGTGTCGTTGACCAAACAAAGAATCACGCACATGGCGAGGGTAAGCTTGCGGTTGTCTACATGTACACACTCATTATTTTCACCTAATTCAACCTTGAAGGTCCTAGTGATATCAAACACGTACGGACATGCTTATTCGCACTGGTTCAGGAAATCTTCTTGCCTCTTGTTCATTAGCCTGCAACGTTACCTTAATGCGTGGAGAGAACGATGTTTCCTGTTGTCTTTCGAGTGTTGTAGCTGATTCAAGACGTTTCATGAAAAGGGATACAATGTTGTAGATACCGTAATCAAAGCTTGAATCGGTAAACCACGCGTTTCTTTTAAGCACACCACAAGCACTCAGCGTTTGTAGTCATTGTACACTGCACATCATCATGAGTAAGAGACCATTGTTGAATGTCCCTTGAAACAAGCCACTCATATGCCTCCTGCTTGATATTCTTGATGTCTAACATATATCGCTTAAAAATGCGAATGTCATCCGTCGCAACGTATATTTTTTGATATATGAAGTCAACATCACCTATGAAATGTCTAACGCCCGCTTTGAAGTTCTCCTTAAATGACGCAAATGTAAGTGATGTCGCCAGAGAAAGATCTCTCCACGCACTAGACTGATGTCTATCCGAGATGGCGAGATCACCCCTTGTAGAAATTGTTGGGATCAAGTCTTGTAATCGCAAAACCAAACCCATGACTCGATGCTCTCGATTCCATAGCTGCGAAGGCTAGTGGGAATAAGTCATTGTTGCGATCCCAACGATTATGTTCCTCCAGATTTGCCTGGAGAAAAGTCCCATCAAGGCATAATCAAGGCAATACTTCCAACCTCTTATTGAAGGCTCAAATGACCAAAACAACCGTTGGAATTGGATTGAATGTATCAGATCAATCGACATAGATGCAAAACAACATGAATTTTCCCAATGTTTTGTAAGATTCATCCCAACTTCCAAAATAACCTTAATGACCTTTCGTGCATCCCAAGCCTTCATGTAGACACTCTTATATTGAACTTTGACTCAATATGACCTACAATTTCCCTAGGCTTCAGATCTAGTTGACGTCGATTGGGTTGGATGAAATAACTAATGAACGTGGCGTGCGCTGTGTCCATCATTAAGACCGAATGACTACTATGAGTGCCAGTGAACTAACACGCCATGCACGCAATCTCTTAAGCGATCTTGCATGTAAGCTCCACAAACATGGTCACACGGGTTTGAATGATGTGTGCACCTTGCGGTGAATTTTAATTGATTTGAAGCACAAATGACATACTCAATATTGTTCATGATAGACCAACCCTGAATAGCAAATTGCAACTGCTTCTTGAATTGAAAACACATATCTTCAAACAATTCATCTGGAATGCAGTTATCCTCCTCAAAGACCGAATGATCTGATGGGCCATCGAATGTAAGGTCCTCATCCCATTCTCTAGCTGTTTCAGCGCTACGCAAATAATCGTTATTCCGTATCAGGTGCTCTTCCGTATGACTTGTTCTAATTGAGTAATCAACAATCAAGTCCCTAACACTAAGGGATGATTCTGTGGCCAGTAAGTTAGCCCGTTCTGCGCAGTTATCATCCTCATCATCATCATCATCACTGCTATCTCCACTAGGCATAGTTTCATATCCATCATCTTCGGTGGGTAGTACATTCATCTCATTATCTTCTAAGTCACCCATAACAACAGAACTTGTCCCAGCAAAGAAATCATGTTCTCGGCTTCGCACCCATAACATTCCAGGAGTACTTCGAGAAGCGGTGATGTACTTAGCTGCTCGAGCTCTCTCATATTCCTCTATATTGTTAACCTCCCCGTCTACCCATCAATTCCATAACCGACATAAACCACAATAGGTTGTACACGCCGCAGCAGTGAGTATAGCTTCACCGACTTCTTCATCATCAAGAGTTGCAATAAATCCAAAGACCAATGGAAAACGACCCACCGAGTCACAAAAGAACTTTATTGGATCTATCTTCAACGAATTCATGATTCGTTCGTAATTCCTCGAATCTAATCCGACGGGATTTGGGTGACGATTTTTCCCACCAATATATGTTGGAATGAAATCGTCATTTACTCTCAGTTCACCGCCATAATAAAGAACTATACAAACAGTAGCTGAACTCATCACTAACCACTGATAACAGAACAACAATAATCTTTCGCCGTACCTGATAAATGCAAATAATTTAATTAAGGAGAATTTACATATTAACCAAATCGCATCGACCTCGATAATGATTTAATCATTTATGATCACATATAAGATACAACAATAATCAAATTTATATACTTTGACAATCAGTAATATTCAAATTATGAAAGATACCAACAAAAAGCCCACCTTTATAAATTCTAAATCAAACTAAATAGCTACATCCAAACTCCGCATATAATATTTTCTCATAAACTAATGCCTCTATAGACCCCTTTTAGCAAATTCTTCTTAATATTTCCTCAAATTAGACTAGAAATATCATTGACAACTTTTATTAAAATCTTTGCAAGTTCAGTGTGACTTTACTTCTTTTTTTTCTTTTTTGAGGGATAGATATTAACATACATAACACATAATTCTTATATATTTACATATTTAATATCTAAAATTTTATATTTACATAAAGAAAATTCAAATCTTTAATATATACAATAAAAATAACACAAATATTAACTTCATATACACAAAAAATAAAAAATAAATAAATCTATTTCACTGTTTTTGCAAAAACAAAAAATTGAAAGATTCACCGTCCACCCAAACAAGCATTCAATATATTTACATGCAACCAATTAATTATGAATGTCCGCTTCCCTAGATTATTCGATAAACCTAAATTTGCTTCATCTTTTACAAATAGAATTCAATTGAGCAATGAACGTGATTTAGCATATCAATGATCGAATGAAACAACTTTGCCTCCCCAACACAAAGCATGATGGAACAACATACACTTCCAATATTCAAACCAAATTCAAACCTTAAATGCCAAGATACTTTCATATTTAGGAACATCTGTGAGATAGAGCCATAAAGCTTTATTTGCAAACTTTCTCTCCCTCATCAAACTCAAAACAATTTTCATTTTACATTGCTCGCTATTTGGGATAAGTATAAATTTTTTGTTCGCTCATCAAATTTATATCAATATGTTAGACATTTGTATTAGTTAAACTTTCAAACTTTATTAGAATGAAGAAATACATTTAATAATTTAGACACAAAATAAGTTAGATCCACAATAAGTATACCTAAAATACTACAATAAATTAGATCTACTATGTACAAACATCAATAAGTACAACAAATACATGTCACAAATGCATATTACCCTTTTGTTTTGAAAAAAAAAAAAACTCAAAACATAACTTTTGCCGGCCAAAGTCTCGATCCGGTCAGCGGAATCACACCGGGGGATCGGCGGAAGGCGTTGACCTTGGCCGGCGTTGATGGCTGGCCGGGCGGAGAGGGCGAGGCAACGATAGGGAGAGAGAAAGCGAGGAGAGATCGATCCGGATCTCGGCTTTTTAAAAAAATATAATTTTAGCATACCTGACGGCATTGACTGACTGGCTAATTTTAAATTTTTTTTTAAGAGTTATTTAGCTAATTATGGTTTTAATTAAGGCTAATTTAAAAATTAAGCCCCTCCACTACACGGAACTTTGACCACGCTACTGCCTGGCTAGCTCCTAAGGAGGTATGATCTTTTGAGTTTTCTTCCATTTATGCTATCAGGTATGACCGAACCTTTTATTTGAAGGAGCAATTTGGGGGGAAGGGGATTGTAAGTAGTCCATAGCAGATTAAAACCTAAGGTTAGTGTTGTTGCCTTTGCTTTCAGCCTCTACATTTTCAACCTTTTGCTTTCCCGCTACTACTAGCTTTCTGCTATGTTGTGAAGTTCACGCTTGTGATAGTCCCATTACATTCCTGCAATTACTACAATTATGAGAAGAGTTCTGCTAATATTTTTTTATATTCATTTTTTTTCTTCAAGTGATTTAGAAATTGGAATTTATAAAAGGATTTCTATTGTTGGAATGTAAGAGGGATGAATTAAAACTTATTATTTTAAGTAAACTTGTATAAATTTATGTAGTTTCTTATTTTGGAATGTAAGAGGGATGAAGTTTTTTAAAGATTTGTTTTTCCTCTTTACTTTCCAGTTAGCTAAAGATGAACAACACTATCTGCTTCTATGTCAGTGTTTATAGTATTTATGTTAAGAAAATATACTTGCCCCAATGAATCAAATGTTAATAGAGAACTGGCTATTGTTTGAACGGATGAAGGAAAGAGTTTTCTATATATATATAGTAATGATGGAGAAAAAAATAGTTCAGAACATTCCTCTTATTTGACTTGTTTAGCAGGATTTTACATCAATTGTTCATTAGTATTTGACTTCTATTGTACTTAATTTTACCCATCGCACTTAATAGATTTTAAAAAGAAGAACTGTTGTAATATTTAGATTTTAAAATTAACTAGGATGCTTTCATTTCATCTTCTGTTTCAACTTTATAACACATTATGTATAGAGGCTAGGTTTTAGACAAAGTAAACAATCAAATTGTCCACCATTTGGGCTATCTTCTTCCCTCATACATCTTTTCTCCTAATAATATATGTTCTTAGATACATGCAACTAAACAGCCCTAAGAAAAATAAAATAAAATAGAGTTCATTTCATCACAATAACCAAATCTTAAATTAATTACAGTGCCCAAGTTTCATAGATATACCAATAAAGATAAAATCAATAACTCCCCAATTAAGATATCACTAAAATGAATGTATATACATTGGATGCACATGGTAGTACATCATAAGTAAACAAGTAAAATAAATTGAAGAGTATAACACACAGATAGGACACAAGAATCAATTACATCAACAATTCTGCATATGCCCCAAGCCCCTGGTCTCTGCAACATGATCTCATCTTGTTCAGAGCCTGACTTTCCAATTGCCTGACCCTTTCTTTAGATATCCCAAAAATGTCCATCTGAATTAATCTAGTCTTCAGACCCTAAGCGAACAACATTTGTCCCAAGAACCAAACGCACGAGGAAAGGTCTCTCATAATTATTAATTAATCTTTGCTAACCACAATGATTTAGTTTTAATGACTTCCTCTATATTCTTATTGACCGAATTATTAATAAACATTGGCTTTCAAAACGTCCTCTATATTGCAGCTTAGAAAGACTATCATTTTCATAATTATATTCAAATAAAATAGTGCATTCTGTAATGTAATGTAATTCTTTGATATATTTGGTGACATGAACACAATTTTATTATTATTATTTAAAATCGGTTTTGGTAGAGTGAAAGTTTATGCAACTTGAAATTCAGGTGAGACTGGGCTTTTTTAAACTCATTCCTAAAATTCGGTTTGGTTATTACACTAGTTCTTTTCATTGACAGTTACCCTAAATTTTAGGGGTATAAGAACAATGTGAACAAAGCCGCCGTATATAAGGTGAAAAAATTAGGAATTTTTATGGAAAACCTCGAAAGAGGAAAAACCAGAAAATCTTCCAATATGTATTTTTGGGTATAAGTTTTCCGATCTGGGATTACAAAATATATATGAGAAGGGCAAAAAAAAAAAAAAAATAATAATAATAATAAAAAAAATTGTATATGAAAGCAATGTGAATCCCAAAATCAGCAACAATATAGTCCAGTTATGATTCTGGTAGTAGATGAATGATGAGCGAATGAGGATCGATGGTGGATGAAGGTCGGATGGTGATGACAGCGGAGGCGCGCGGTGTGGCGGTGGTGGAGGTGGCAACCGTCAGTGGTAGATTATGCTTGGAGGATCTTCTTTAGAACTTTATCTATATGAAGAATGAAAGATATAGATTTGTAGTGGCGTTTACATATGTCAAAATCAACCACTCCACCTCCATCGGACGGCTCAAAATGATTCCTTTGATCATTTGATGTATTTTAAGCATTTGAATGCTAATGAAGTCGAATTATGAGTTCTTGGGTTAGATCCGATCGGGGCCTCAATTTGACTATAACCATATTTAAATTTTGGGATTTAATTGATATCCCAAAGTTTTATATTTTAAGTCTTGATCTCAAAGTTTCAACTTAGGATCAACTTGCTTTTGACATGAAGATTCGTACTTCGATTAGTGGTATTTTAAGTGACATATCAATTATATATGAAGATTATAATGTTTTCAGGTTAGTTAATATGTTGTAGAAAGAATCTTGTATGTCTGCATGAACCACTTTCAAATGTGTCTGAAAATATTTTACATTAAAATCTTTTACATTTAGGTTAGATAAATGGGGGATTGGGAAGTCCTATAATTCATGTTCTTTCTTTCGGATATGACTTCTCTCTTATCTGGAGATTCTTTACTAGCTCTAGTCTTTTGAACAGCTGATGAAAGGCTTGATATTATTCTTTGTGGATACTTGCTCTTCATATTGCTTCATTATATTACAAAAAACTATTTGATTGCCTCATTTCATAAAGAAAAGTTTTCTTATAAATTAGTTAGCGGCCATAACATCAACTAGAGGTCTTTACAGCTTAAATCTCACCCTTGATAAAGCTGTTATTTATTATTTTAGGCAACTTTATAATGCCTCTTCTTGCAATAAAGATTGCTTTTGTCTTCCCTATGTTTGGTTAGAAGTCATTGCTTTTGTCCTCTTCTTACAATAAAGATTGCTTTTGAATTTTTTTTCAAACACATGCGACATTACTGGTGAATGAGTTTGTTTTAAAACTATGTCTAATTTATTCAAAATAGCTATCGATTCTTTAATCTATTATAAAGTTGATATGTTAAAACTTATTTAATTTAATAGATATTATGGATATTGTTGACAAATGGTCAGATAAAAATGAACAAATTTTTATCCAACTTATGAAAATTGAAGTCATTAATGGAAATAGACAAACAACCACTTTTAGCCAAGTAGCATGTTCACATATTTTACAAGGTCTTGAAGGAGCATTAAAAAAAAAACCAGAACAATTAAGAAATAAGTTCAACACTCTTAGAACTCATTGGATGGACTTTTCTAATTTACTAAAGGAAATTATAATTGGTTATAATGCTACCACAAGACAAGTGATAGCATCGAAGATGTTTGGTCCAAGTTATATAAGGTACTTAATATTATATTGAATTTATTTATTTAACTATATTCATCACTTGTATATAGTAACTATATTTATTTAATAATATTTAGATCAATAAAAGTGCAAAAATATTTCATAAAAAAGGATGCCCAATATATGAGTGTCTCTGTCAAATTTATGGTGACACTCATTCAACATTCATCGACCAAAGTTCATTCATATACTGAAGAAGAAGAAGAGACTGAGTAAAGTGAAACAAAATTTATAGATGAATCTGTGAATAAAGAGAAATATAAAGATGTTACATTTAAGTGAAAGTTATCTTCAAAACGTGCTAAAAAGACAAATATTTTAGATGTTATTGCTAATACATTACACGTGTTGAGTGAAGTTCTAAAAAAAGAAGGTTGATATTATGGAAAGAGAATGGGCATGCCATTTGGATCTTCATATGAATCAGAGTCATTATAGATTGAATGCATGAATTTTCTTAACTTGATTGAAGTTCTAGATGATGTGAGCTACTCAATGGCTTTGCAAAAGTTTCAAGAAGATCCAACATGGATGAAAATGTTTCTTCATATGCCGAAGGAGGGGTTGGATTCTTACTTTGAAATGATTGAATATTATGAAGTTATGTAGTATTAATTAGTTAACATTTAAATTTGTCTCGATGTTTTATCATTTGAACATCAATATGATGAAATTAATATGATACAACTCTATGGTGTGCTTAGTTTCTTTGTCATTTTAACTTCTTTGATTGGTTATAATTGTTAATTGTAACAAAATAATTGAATATTATGATTGTTACTTGCAATAGTAACTTCTTCCACATTATTTATGAATATTTTCATTAAAATTAATTTTTTGCTATTTATTTCAGTTTCAAAATGAGTTGAATTCTGATTTTGAAAGTGATTAGATGATGAAATTTTATTTGCCCTTATTTGTGTTGATTATTATAACAAACATTATTTAACCAAAGAACCATGTAGAACTTCAAGTCTTCAAGATCACGAGTATATCAATGAAATACTTCGAGACCATCCAACTCGGTGTTATAAAAATTATAGAATGAAACCTTATGTTTTCCTGAATTTATGTTCTATTATGAAGAGTAGAGATTTATTGGAAGACTCAAAATGGTTGACTGTTGAGGAGCAACTTACAATATTTTGTTAATTTTATCACATGAATAGGTTGTGGACGCGATTTCAACATTCATTAGAAACAATCTCACGTCATTTTAAAAAAACTTTGAAAATAATTTATCATTTAGGAGCTGAAATAATTGTTCCTCCATCACTTGATATTATTCCACCTGAGATCAGATATAATCCAAAGTATTATCCTTTTTTTAAAGTAAGTTGAATTTAAAAAATTTTTAATTTATTTATTTTAAGCAATATAATATACTTAATCATAAATTATATAAATAGGATTGAATTGACATAATTGATGGAACACATGTGCCTAAAGATGATCAAATTCCATATCAAGGAAAATGTAAGGAGCCAACTCAAAATATAATGTGTGTATGCGGCTTTAATATGAAGTTTAGTTATGTACTATCTGGTTAGGAGGGGACATCAAATGTTGCTAGAATTTTTTTAGAATGTATATCAAATCCCTAGTTAAACTTTCCTAGGCCACCAGAAAGTATGCTAACTTTTATTTTTTATCAATAATTATTTTTAAATTATTGAATGACAATTTTATTTTTATTAACTAATATTTTTTTTAAATAGGAAAATATTATTTAGTTATTCTGTATGACATAGGGTTTCTTGTCACCATATAGAGGATTAATATATCATCTTTGTGATTATGAGGGCACCTCAAAGACAAGAAGAGCTTTTGATTATAAATATTATTCTTTAAGAAATATTGAGCGATGTTTTGGAGTTTTATAAGCTAGATTTTCAATTTAAAAAAATGCCTTCTTATGATTTATGCTCACGTTATATTGTAACTACTTGTGCATTTTATAAAATCACAATTTAAATCGGATATATTATTTGAGATGTATGAAATGAAAATTTTATTGTTGATCTGAAGGAATGTCTTACTTGTATGTACTGTATATCTTATTAAGTTATATTCGATCTCAATTGTACATGACTCTCTTCCATGATTATATTGTAAGAGAACTATTGAGTCATACACATAATTAAATTTAGTCATTAATTATCTTATTTTATTTATCTAGATGTTGAGAGTTCTCAAACTATTATAATAATGTAATATGAGACATTTTATACTGATTTTATGAAAGATTGTATCTTTATTTTCTAATTTAATTAATGATTATTTTATTTATTTATATTATTGAATATATTAATTTATTGAAGATTGGTTTAAATTTTATGGTAATAGTGAGTTTTTTTGCTCAATCTTATTTTAGTGTAATAATCAATCTTATTATTCTATTTTTCCAATTAAAAGTTTTGAAAAATGATAAAACTAAACATATTTTTTGTTTTATATTTTTAAAAACAAAAAATTTATAAGAATATCAAACATGTTTTTATTTTTTGCTAAAACAAAAATAAAACAAAAACCAAAAAACTGAAAACGAAAACAAAAAATAAAAAATAGAAAGTGATCCCAAACGCCCCTATGTTATTCATTTAATTAGAAAATTTGGTATACATTTCACTAACACTAAATTGATAAAAGATTAAAAAATGATGACTTGTGACACTGCAATCAAGAAATATACAATGCCACATTTTAGAACTAAAATGAGAACCACCAACAAGATGGTAACTCAAACTTTAACTTTCAACACCACAGTGTTTAAGCAAGGCTCCATTCAGAAAACTATTTGTTAAACTCACCTAATTGCTTTATTTAAAATATCCATGATTTTCATCAAAATCATTCACAAATATATTCTTTTAATAAAATTTTTGATCAAATAAAAAATCTAACTTAACCTATAACTAGGGTTTGATAATTTCTTATCCACATAAATTTTAAATTTTTTGAAGTGAAAATATCTATAAATTTCAAGCCATTTGAACTTAAAATGAACTTTGAAGATTTATTCGAAGTTTTATGATTTAATTCTTTAAATGTTTAAGAAGGGTTTAAGCTGATTTTAAATTTCTGAAAAATTCTTATCTATATTCACCCTAATTAGAAGAGCTTAAGAAATAGTTTCTATATTTTAAGATTTGATTTGATTTAATTATAATTTATAAAAATTTGAACGGTTATAGGGTAGTTTAGAGTTATTGGTTCTAATTTCATTAACCATCATCTCGCTATGAAATCGTGATGCGTAGAGTAAGAGTTTATGTCTTAGCCTTGTCGTATAATCGAGCACACACACAGATATTTAAAGAGCTTTTACGTGGAAAACCTCAAAAGAGGAAAACCACGGCCCCCAAGAAAAAAATGTTTCACTATGGATATGTTGCAAAGTACAAATTCTTCCCAATGTGGGATTACAAGATGGTGTATGAGGAACAATAACTATGTAACAATGATTAGGTTGTAAACTGATGGAGACGCGGGTAACTCGATGGGTACGGTGCGGTGGTCGATGCACTTTTCTTCCTTTGGTTTCTTTCTCTCTTCTTTACTGTTTCAGCCTCTTCTTCTTCACTTTTTCTTCTCCTTCATGTGAGGGATAGAGTTCTATTTATAGATGGGAGGAGGGGCGCTTTAATTTATGCAAAGTCCGTACCACTCCTCTTGATCGGACGGCTTAGAATGGTTCCTTCGGTCATTTGATGTATTTTGAGCATTTGGATGCCCAAATGAAGTCAGAATTATGAGATCTTAGGCTCGTTAGATCCCGAGACGCCGATTTGACTATAAACACTCTATATTTAAGAGCTATTTTGGGATGTAATTGATATCCCAAAGATTCCAGATATTTCAAGCTTAATCTCGATCTGGCTCACTCAAATCGGTCGCTTTTGATATTAAGATTCTGACTTTGATTAGCGGTATTTTGAGCAATTGCCCCCCCTATTTTTGGATGAGATTGTCTTAATCATCCAAAATATATATGCCAACCCATGACCAATATATATTCAAATATTCATATAAATCCAAGATTACGATTATGGAAGCAAATCCGGTCTTTGGCATGAGATTCGAGGTTATGAATTTATTTGGATGCTCATTAAGTTTTCGAGCATTTTTGGGGTCCAGGCACCCGGCTTATCGGCACCCGAGGCGCGACGCCGGCCGAGGGTAGACCAGCATTGCGAAGCTTAGCTGGTTAATAGGCCGATGGGTCAGCCCATCGACTCCACGCGACCGGAACGGCTACGGCCGCTCTGCTGGTCGGCCGCTGGAACGGCGCGGCCGCTGGTCGCGGTCCTCATGGTCGCGCTGCCGCACGGCTGGTCGCTGTGCCGCTATGGGTCGGGTCGCGGCGCGACGGTGGGTCGCTGGCCCAGTCGGCGGTGGTCGCTGGTTCGGGTCAGGCGGTCGGGTCGCTGACGGCCGGAGTTATGCTGACCGGTCAGACGACGCCGGGTCACGAACTGATGGGCCCGTCGGCGGTCATGGTCTAGCGGCTACAGCCTGGCTACACATGTTGCTACCATGCCGCCGCTACATGCTTCAAGGCTGCTGTCACCATGCTTGGCCCGACCGGAGTTTTAAGGAATTTAATGCGTTTTTGAGGGTTTTACCCTTTTACCCTTGTGAGGGGCTATAAATACCCCTGGTGAGGAGAGAAAGGCATACCTTTCCCTTTCCCTTTTCTTGAGTGAAAGTCCTTTGGTGGCGATCGAGGAGGCGATCAAGACCTACGGTCATACGACAAGGCTCCAGTTTCTCCCTGAAAGGGGTGTAAACTAACCTAGTCGGACCGACCGGGGTTGAAGGCGATCAAGACCCGCGTTCATACGACAAGGCTCCAGTTTCTCCCCGAAAGGGGTGTAAACTAACCTAGTCGGACCGACCGGGATTGGAGGCGATCAAGACCAGAATATACCGGCAAGGCTCCGCCCCGGTGTAAACTAACCTCGGACCGACCGGATGAGGCGATCAAGACCGAATCATACGGGCTCCAGCTTTCTCCCAAAGGGTGTAAACTAACCTAGTCGGACCGACCGGAGGCGACCAAGAGAATACACGGCAAGGCTCCGCCCCCCCGGGTGTAAACTAACCTAGTGAGACCGACCGGGGTTGGAGGCGATCAAGACCCGCGTTCATACGACAAGGCTCCAGTTTCTCCCCGGGGGTGTAATAACCCTGGACCGACCGATCGAGGCGATCAAGACCCGTGAATCATACGGCTCAGCTTTCTCCCGAAGGTGTAAACTAACCTACCGGACCGACCGGATTGAGGCGATCAAGACCCGCGGTGGGTGCTTCGATGCATGATTCCATGGCGTTGTCAAGATGGCGAGAAACAATAATCGAGCCGCCACTTGCATGAGTCAAAAGTTTAGAGGTAGTTCTCATACTCTTGGGAGGAATAGTGTCGCCTTTCCCTCTCCTTTTTTTTTTTTTTTTTTTCATGCATGCACGCCTTTTTTGTTAGATCGAGACTAAAAATTCTAGCTAAAGTCATGAGTAGAGTCAAAAGAGGGATGTCCAAGCAAGGGGTGAGTGAGACTTTACAAAACTCTTAGATTTTGATGTTTCTCCCTTCCTCTACTTATTCATAATATATTTGACGAGCGATGGCCTAAGAGGCCTAATATTACATACCGCAGATGATAGACCGTCCCTTATTACATCGACCTTAATAGTTTTAAAAAATTTCATTTTCCCAATGATTTAGTGGCTATAGCCAAGAGGTCCGATCGAGCCGTTCGCCCACCGAATACTTTTACGCTTCGAGATGATTTTACGTGCGGATTACATTTCCTCCCTCGAAATGACAGATCTTTCAAGACATGTGGTGTGGCTCTATCACGCTTTCATTTCGGCTTTAGTGGTCATCATTTGCTTTGTCTTTTCGAGAGCGTGGCGTTATTTTGAATATTCAATACTTATGCCGAATGTGTAGATTTACATGTGATGCTCGGGGCTGCTTTCTTATCGAGCCATAAAAAATTGGATAGAGTTCTTGCACGATCCCTCCAAGAATTGGTCTAGTGGATTCTTTTTTGTGAAGAATGAGTGGGGCCTCCTGAGAGATGGGGAAGGTTGAATCCCTGCATCCGCTTTCAATATCGAGAGAGATTCTAGCAACCCTTAATATTCACGATGTAGAGAGCTTGCGGCATGAGTTGCATCATATTGGAAAATATACAATAAGATAGGATGTACAAGGTTGGCTTTTCCATCCGTGCAGAAGATCTCATGCTCTTCCATTGAAGAGGTCGAGCAAAGGTGTTGAGAAGTCTCCTCATGTTCATAAGGTTCTTTCCGAGTCCGCAGATCACGCAGCAATGTTCCATCTTTACGTAAAATAGACTCGTCGAAATGGCTACGCCGATATTTACTGAGATAATGTTCCCTTGCATCCGAGAGTTTAGCTTTGACTCATGGGGGAGTTCGTTACTCTAAGCCACAAATAAGAGATATTAAATCACATATGTACCGGACCAACGCGATGAATCGTTATTTTTTTTTTTTTTTTAGGTAACCCATCAGAATGATGGCTCATTTGTGTTGCCTTAGATGAATGAAATACCGAATTTGTAAAGATAAAATATCTGTGAGGCGAGTATGAGCGAAGGCTGAATGCTAAAGTTAAAGAGGTGGCGACCTTGGAGGATCAGTTGACTAAGTGTAGAACCGAGAATATGTCAATTTCTTTTTCTCTCAAGTGTCGAGGCGTAACGCCGCGGATGAGTGATTGAGGCGAGCAGACTCGCCGTAAGGAGAAGAAAATCGTGACACTTGTATCGATAAGAAAGTATTACAAGATCGCCTTTCAAAAGGAGCATAGAATGTCGGGAGGCAAGTGAGATCTCCTTGAAGGCGAGAAGACTTCAAGAATTCTCCGCTTATCGTGGCCTTATCAAGACTTCTCAGAAGCTCGTAATCATATCGATATCAGTGAAGGACTTGGAACAGAAGTGTTTAGAGGAGGTTTTCGAGGGTTCAAAGGAACTGCGGTGGTACATCGCAAGACCTGAGCTAAGATAGGGTATATCCCCGCCAAGCATCCAAGATCCTTCAGATTCTAAGATGAAGGAGTGGTAAGGCTCCGTGGGAGCTTCTCTAGTGAGAATGAGGATGTTGATATTATGTAGTATCGCTTGTCATTTGTTCTATGCAATATCATTAACGTATCGTGAACTTAATTTCTTCTTATATCATCATATTGATGTCACAATAATATCCGATATATCCTCTTCTTTCTGCCTTTCTTTTTTTTTTTTTTTTTTGCACCTTATCTTGTTCTTGCCCATTCGGTAATTGGTCGAGTATTATTTGACATTGCTAATATGGATGAATTGGATCCACCGAGGATTTTCGACCTATCCAAGGTTGTTCGTCGAGTGTTACTGATGACGCTAACCCGCATGGAAGAGATCGTGGAAGTCCACTAAGGACTTTTTGACCTTTCCTAGTCGTAATTTTTGCTTAATGACATTAACCTCAGACGAAGAGGTCCGATCAAGTCCCCTTGGGATTGATCATATCGCATTGAGATATAACATGAGTTGTGTATTTCAAGTGGGAGGAAAAGCAGCCAATCTTGTTAGAACAGAGCTTGCAAATTCACTAGTTCAATGATATAATCATATGATGCGGGTATAAACTTCAAGAGAAAATGACAACAATACCTGCAACAATAACAGTGACAAGAACAACAATAGTCTTGACCCCACCGTGGGGTCGCTATACAAGGTGAAATGACAAACGATAAAAGTCACAATAATCATGTAGTGAGAGTTACCGATAATATTTCAAGATTCTGGGTGATTCCAAGTTCAGGTAGAGTTTTTCCTTCTCGGTCCTTGAGCTTGAACGCTCCCTGCTTGACCATTTATAACCACATACTGCCATCCCAGAGGAGAGTTTATTTTGTTGAGGGCTTTTCCTGCTTCTCAAGACTTCAGGACCAAGTCACCACGAGATATGGGGCGAGGTTTTACTCTTTGAAGTGGCGAGCCACGCTGATATGAAGCGAAGTAGGCCATATCACGAGTTTCATGGAGTAGATCTGTCGCAGTTTTTTCTTCATTACTACCATGATCAAAAAATTGGACTCTTGGACTTGGAACCCGATATCCATCCAGGTATGATAGCTTCGTACCAAAACACAAATTATATGGCGTTTCACGGTTGGGTGCGTGATGTAGCGGTAGGCCCAAAGAACATTGGAAGTTCATCAACCCATTGCCCCGCCTTCTCAAGACGCGTTTTAGTCCTTTGAGTATAGTCCTATTGGTAACCGGTTTGCCCATTAGTTTGAGGATATGCTACAGCCGTATGCAGCAGTTGAATGTGAAGATCTTTGCAAAAGGACGTAAAGACTTTTCCGAAATTGAGTTCCTTCGGTGATGATCTTTGGAAGGCCGAATCGACATATTATATTTTTCCACAAATTGTTTAGCATTTGCCTCGTGATTTTGCGAGTGGTTCGGCCTCTACCCATTTGGTGAAGTAGTCGAGGCTAGAATGATGAACTTCGTTCCCGATGCGATTGGGAAAGGTCCCATGATATCAATCCCCAGAGCAAGGGCCACGCTTTGAATGGATGAGAGTTCGTATGCGGTATGTGAGGAAGGTTCAATGCAATTGACAACTTGCACATTTTTTGTGAACTCAAGGCGTCTTGTTTCATTGTAGGCCAATAAAACCCTTGTCTCATGATTTTAAAGGCCAATGCTCTTCCTCCAAGGTGTTCTCCACATATTCTAAGTGGACCTCTTTTAACGTAATCGCCCTCCTAAGAAAAGGCATTTGAGATCTGGACGAGAAAGCGCTTGTATAATTCTCCTCCAATAACGAAAAGTTTGAAGCTTGTCTTGAGACGAGGCGGAAGTTGGAATTTTCGTGAAGGGTTCCTCCTTGTAGAAAAGATAGGATCGGGTTTATCCATGAATATTCTTTTTCCTCATCAATAGTTTGAATTTCCCATGACCCTTGGATGCTAGGATAATGTATTTCTTCAACATGCTTTCTCTTAAATAGATCTCCGGTGGTAGAAGTAGCAAGCTTAGCAAGAGCGCCAGGTATTCTTCTCTAGAGTATGTGGATGATTTGATATGTTTTGAAATGAGTAAGAAGGGATTTTACCAAGTGAAGATATTGCGTTGAGGATTGTGAGTATTAAAATCTCCTCCAACTTGGGAGGCGACAAGGAGTCGATGAATTACTAAGTTTTGAGCTTCATCAATTATGAAGTCTCAATCGCGATGAGAGCTTCATATTCAGCCCATATTATTAGTTGCGAATTTTAAGCAAGTCCATACTCTGGTATTCTCACGGGGAAATAAGTAAGATTCCCGCACCGACCAAGATTTCAAGCTCCATCGACATAGGGTCCACTGGGAGACGAAAAGCAAGTAGCAGATAGCTCTCTAGAGTTGGGTTGGTGCATTCCACTATAAAGTCTGCAAGTACTTGAGACTTTATTATGGCCGAGGTAGAAAATTTATATCAAATTCTCCCACTCTAGACCATTTGATTAATCTTCCGATGCTTCGGTCGTAGGATGGCTCTTAATGGTAAATCGCAAACGCATGGTGTAAGCTTGAAAGTATGGACGCAATTTTCGTTGAAAAAAACTAATGCCGAGCCATCACCGCAAGTGGATAACGACTTTCTATATCGAGAGAATTTTACTTGACATAATAAATTTGTTGTGTCCCATCTTCCTCTCGACTAAAGCGAGCTTATTATGGGGAAGAAACCAAGATACAAGTATAACGCTTTCTCCTTGATAGGTTTGGATAGTAGGGGTGGAGATGCTAGATACTCCTTTAGTTGTTCAAAAGCACACCGGCATTCATCACCCATTGAAAATTATTATTTTTAGCTCCCTTCAATATTTTAAAGAACGGTAAGTATTTATCTCCAGCTGCTAGAAGCGGGATAATGAATTCGACCATTCACGTTGGACTTCTTTGATATTCTTTGGAGGGATCATATCCTGGAGAGCTTTGATTTTCTCAGGGTTGGCCTCTATCCCACGCGTGAGTTACCATAAATCCAAGAAATTTTCCGACGTAACCCCAAAAGCACATTTAGGATTAAGTCATGTTATAGCGTCGAAGAAGATCAAAACATGTTTCCAAATGAAATATGTTGTGACTTTTCTAAGATTTTACTAACATGTCATCCACGCACCTCCATTGTGTGGCCTACAGGTCTTTAAAACCTTATTCATAAGGCGTTGATAGCACCATTTTTCAATCGAATGGCATGACTTGGTAGCAGATAAACCTTTATATGTTTGAAATGTAGCCTCTTCATCTCATTGGGTTCATCTTTATTTGATTGTAACGAATAAGCATCCAAAAAAGCGAGCATTTGATGTCCGGACGTAGCATCCACCTTGATCGATTCGAGGAAGAGGAAAACTATCCTTTGGGCCTTATTAAGATCAGTGTAATCAATACACATTCTCCATGCTCCACTTGTTTTCTTAACCATGACAACATTTGCCGCCCATGTTGGATAATGTACTTCGAATGAATCCGCTTCCATGAGCTTGTTGACTTCTTGTTCAACAAGACGATCGTAAACTTCGCTTTTGGATGATTGGTTTGAACGTTGGATTAATCTTGAGGAGTGATTACATTCAACCCACATGTCCGGACCCCAAGCAAATACGTCTTGATTTCTGCGCAAGAAATCTGTATATTCTTCCTTTTGTTCTTCTGAGAGTAAGGATCCCACTTGCACTGTTCGTAATGGTTGGTCATCTGATAATGCTATTGAGAGTAAATCTTCTACATGAGAAGCTTTTTGAGGTACTTCTTCATCTCGAAAATTAAAGTCTTCAATGCTGAAGGTGATGGAAGGGCGTGGTTGAGCTTGTCTGAGGTAACATGATTGGGTGCCTGCCGGTTTCCAAACCACCCCAACTCCGGGGTGGGAATTTTATCTTCGATGAGGCAATCAAGTGATAGCACCAAAATTGATTGGAGGGGCCTCCAAGATTGCATTATATGCACCGACTTGACCACCATGAATTGAATTAAGTGAGTCACTTGGAAATTCTCCGAGGTAACGTGAAGGGTAATTGTCCCTTCTCGCCTGCATCGGGTGAGACAAAGAAATGTTGAGTAAAATAAGACATCGCATGTAACTCCCATTGTCGATCAAAATTCTTTTAACATTATAACAAGGATCACCGATCTCGCATTGATGACAGTGGATCTTGATGAGGAACATGGACCCCTTTCTAAGTCCCAGTCATTGAAAGTGATGGAATAATCAATACGAGACTTCTTTAACTCGGTTCTTTGAGGCGTGCGAATTTGGTTGGTAGTATCGGTCCTCTGCGATCGTTTCAATTTCTCCAATTATTTGATGATTTGGTTGTTTTGTGATGATTGGCACGGTTGCCCTTCAAAGCGGAGGTGTGTTTGTTTGAGGTAGTCGACTCTTCACAAATCGCGATATCCTTGTTGAATGAGTCTCGATTTCTTCTTTGAGTTGTATGCATGCTTGATGGTATGCCCGATGAAAGTGGCAATATTGCTCGATTTCACGAATTTGGTTTCAATGGATGCGCATGATGCTTTCTTCATTGCGAATAGTCATCGGGATGTTAACGAGATGTGTTGGCGGTGTGTATGTTTTTTGGTCGAGGTTCATGTCGTTGATATGAGGGCGTGGAGGAGAGATCACGATTACCTTGTCGCTTCTTTTGATGGGTCTGCACTTCACAGGTGCTTTTCTTGCGGATTGTTCAAATTGTTTGCGATGGGCATTAATAGCTTCATCGTGGAGATTTGTGCTTATGAACTAAATCGACTCTGGCGGTGTCCGCATTAAGGATGAATAGAAAGGCCACGGGCGGAGTCCTCAGGAAAACTCCTCTTAATAATTAGTCTACTGGGTATTTGGCGAGCCTCAGGAGAACCTGGAAGTATTCTTTGAGTGATTCACCCTCATTACTGGGATCTGGAAAGATGGGAGGAATCTTTAATGATTCTCCGATTCGCAATGTTCCACAAAGATCTTAGCGAGTTCGTTAAAGGATGGATCCCCTGGAAGAGAGTGCGCGCTTGCCCTTGAGGGTAATGGGAAAAACTTGACAAAGCGGTGTCGAGCTCGTTGGATATGCATGATAGTCTGTAATGGTCGATATATGTTCATGTGGGTCGATTGCCCCATCATAGGAATCAATGTTGGAAGCTTGAAACCTACGGGGGGATGTTGAAGAATGGCTCCAGTAAAGGTGAGGACTCCACATAGCGGTGTGGGTGAAGATAATTTGTCTTGAAGATGAAATTCATCGCATTAAGCATCGTACTTCGCCGAATGTCATGACGCGGATTAGATGAGCAGCATGTGAATCGATGTGATTGGATTAGTGCTGAAACGATGGATGAGTAGAACTAGCGTGTCACAGGAGATCGGCGTTATGGTTTCCTTGGAGGAACTCTAACGTCGGGAAGATTAGCATTTTGACCTCCTCAACGACCGATCTTGGGGGGGGTTCATTTGTCGGTTCGGTTGTAGTCCTTGCAAAAGGCGGATCATCTTATTTTGGGACTCCTCCATTGATCCTAAAGAGATTCCGTTGCCAAGGTCATGCCTATCGAGGGATTGAGGCAAAACTTGGCGTTCTTGGTTGAGGGACGGGTTTTGAGAGTGGCGAGTTGGAGGAGCTCGTTGTGGCAGTGTTCGCTATTTAGCCATGGCGTGGATATTCGGAAGTATGATTGAAGGGTTTTTCTTCCCACAGGCGCAAGCTGCGTTAGAAATCGTGATGCGGTAGAGTAAGAGTTTATGTCTTAGCCTTGTCATAATCGAGCACACGATATTTAAAGCGAGTAGGGAGCTTGAATTTTTACGTGGAAAACCTCGAAAGAGGGAAAACCACGGGGCCAGCCCGAAAAATGTTCCACTATGGATATGTTGCAAAGTACAAATTCTTCCCAATGTGGGATTACAAGATGGTGTATGAGGTAGGAACAATAACTATGTAACAATGATTAGGTTGTATAACGATTCTTGATGGAGATGCGGGTAACCGATGCGGGGTAATTTCTGGTGCGGGGTGGTCGCCTCTTTTCTTCCTTGCTTGGTTTCTTTCTCTTCTTCTTTACTTGTTTCAGCTCCTCTTCTTCTTCACTTTTTCTTCTCCCTTCATGTGAGGGATAGAGTTCTATTTATAGATGGGAGGAGGGGCGTTTTGTAATTTATGCAAAGTGCCACTCCTCTTGATGACTTAGAATGGTTCCTTGGTCATTTGATGTATTTTGAGCATTTGGATGCCCAAATGAAGTCGAATTATGAGATCTTAGGCTCGTTAGATCCTCATTCGAGCCGATTTGACTATAAACACTCTATATTTAAGAGCTATTTTGGGATGTAATTGATATCCCAAAGATTCCAAGGATATTTCAAGTGCTTAATCTCGATCGGTCTTGACTCGAAATCAGGTCGCTTTTGATATTAAGATTCGGACTTTGATTAGCGGTATTTTGAGCACCATATACATTTAGAGAAAATTCAGAGATGTCTATAAGACAATTAGAAGCACCCCTTATGAATTTGAGGGCAATTGGAGTCATTTAGGCAACTCAATTGTATGATTAACTATAAATGTTATTTATTTAATTTCTTTGTATAAGATGAGAGCTAAGTTATGTTTTTATTTTATTGCATCCACCTTTCTTTATCGATTCCAAAAGGATGTTGATCATTGAATTTGGCTAGAAGATGAATAAGTTAAAAAAAATCAAAGTTAATTGAATTTCTTTTCATTGTCTTAATTCTTTTAATTCGTTTTTATTCTAGTTAGCCAATGTGACACATGTTCTTGCATGGCTTGATGGGAATGATGTCGTTTTTAAGGTAAAGAGCAATCCACCCACACATTATCTGTCACAGTTGCCTAACATTAGAATTGACGATACATAATAATCCACACAAATTACAAAGGGATGAATTAAAATGTGGATAAATATAGACTTTCCAAACTATTTATAGAGAATGGATGGTGATCCCATTTTATTTTACGTCCAACCTAGAATAGACGTTGTACATAAAAAAGCATTAATCTAAGCTAATCTATGATGAACTTTGAAGTTCTTTCTATTGGAGAAGATAAATATATTGAGAACATCATATCCAATGGTGGAATTTGAAAGGGGTGTGAAAATTAGATTAAATTAGTGTAAAGTGTAGCACACCATGATCCTCGATCCCATTGATTTAAAGTTGAATATTTGGCTCATTGAGCTTCATTTGGATGCAACAAACAATCTTGATAACGACTGCAACTACAGAGAGATTTGATGCATGGGGTCAACTCTGCTGCATCATGATTGTTGGAGCTTAGTGTCAAAATTCAAAGAGAGAGAAGCTAAAGGACTCAAGTTTGTGCACCAATTTTCACTAGATCGAGCTTTATTTATAAAGGAGTTTGGATGAATGTGGATGAAATTTTAGTTATTTTAGCCAATACAATAGGATCAAGGCACAAGTCTTAGATCATTTTATAAGTTAGATCTATCCTTGATTGTTAAGTTTGAACACTTTGTTGCATGACTCATTTATGATCATGAAAATTTAAAACTTGTGCATAAGCTCATTTAAGACTAGATGGATAACTAAATTATGACTCAATATAATATTCATTATTAAGGCTCAGCTAAGTAATTTATAAAAATATTTAATATTAATATTAACTAAATAAATATAGAATAAATAATTAAATAGATAAAAATTAAATATTATTTAACAAATAAATTAATTTTAAATTAAATAAAAAAATTAGTTTAATTTTGCTCTCACCCGATTTTTAGCTTATCTAACTTTTTCTTTGTATTTTGATTTTTCTTTTATTTGTATATTCGCTTCAGTCCCACATTAACTGAAAGTTTGAAGTACTAGAGTTTATGTTGTACAAAGCACAAGTTTTCAGTAACAAAAGGTAGTTGCATATGTTGGCATCAACTATTTTATGAAATTAAGCTTGAGATAAACATTTTTTTTAATAATGAATTTAAATATTGATTTATTTTTTTAAAATAAAATATTAAAAAATTTATAATAAAAAGGAATAGGTGTTATTCTTATGTCTTATATCTCAATACCATTTACTATTCTTAAAATTAAAACATAGCTGAGTTATTTATTCTCACTATTTAGTCTCACATCATAAGAAGGAATAGGTGTTGTACTCCTTATATAGAAAAAAGAGCTCCAAAAAATAACTTTGTAAATTACTTGAGTGGTTGCATGGTGGTTATATCATAAAATAATTTAGTTGCATTTATATGAATAAAATAATATTTTAAAATTTATAAAAATGATTATAAAAATAATTAAATTTAATTAAGTAAAAATCATTATTAAAACTTAATTTAATTTAATTAAAAAATTTAATTATTTGATGTTGCCTCCACTTAAATTCAAACTTCAATATCCCAAGTGGAGTCATGTCTATCTCAAGCTACTAAACTTATAACTCAAATTCTAAAATTTAGATCAACATTTAATCTTAAAGAGTCACACTATAAGGTAATAATAGCTTCCTTTTTAAATTAGCCAAGTTAGTATCGATCTCAAAGCAAAATGAATATAAAGATTTCTAAAATGTTACCTCACATTAAGCCAATTAATCTTATATGATCTCTCAAAAGTTTAATGCTAAATAAAATATATATGAGAATCCTTTATGTGTATACTAAAATATAATCAATTATAAATAGAACCCTACCAAATATTGTATCATTCCATATGATCCAATAAATGTTCCATCTACTAACACCAAGTCTTAATTGAAGAGGATTACCCCCATCAGTCCAACTCTCAATATTCTCACTCTAAGAGTTACCCTTAAATTCTTGACAAGCCTCTCAAAATGTTCAACACTTCACTTTCTAAAATAAAATACACTATAAAATGCTTGAAATGAGCAAAATATTAAAAAAATGCTTAAAAATATAAAAAATTAAGTAATATAATTATAAAAATATAAAAATATATTAATAACTTCAAACTTTTAAGTTTATAAGAAAACTCTACTTTGCATATCAATTTGATCTTTGGAGCTAAATTCAAATTAACCTACACCCCATGAAGAAGGTTAAGTTATATCAAATATTGTTAAATAAGCCAATTTTAAAAATTCAAAAATTACTCTTATAATTTTATAAACTATACTATCTATCACTTAAATAAAAAATAAAAAAAACTTGTTAAGTCAAATCCTTTCTTTCTCTCACTCTCTCCACTTTACAAAAGAGAATGTTGTATTCATGAATGAATCTTGTGCAAAACTACTATGTCTCTATATACTCAATAAATTCAATCCAAAGAATTCAATAACTTGATAACCTAAAACCTCATCCTAAATAATTTGCTAATCTAATTAACTTAGAAAACCCATCTTAGAAAGATCTTAATAACTCAATTACATTGGTAATTATCAACTAATTTCATAATGTATATTTTCAACTTGAGGTCAACCAAACTTGTAAGAAAGAAAATTTAAATGGTGTTGACTTAGAACAAAATAAAGAATATTCCTAAATGTTTGTTCAACTAATTAAGCAAAAGTCAGCTCAGTAGGTCATTTAAAGAGTCACTATTGATAAAAAAATTCAAAAAGTTTTATTAACTTAAGGCTCATGGTAGATAATCATTCTACAGATGTCATAGTCAACTAGTTATTAACTTAAAACATTAGTTTTATTTAAGGAGGAAAGTAAATTGATGAACTTTTTGATGACATCATATTTAGTATTACAAGTTGGGTATTTATCTCTCTATTTTGTCAAATCTCTACTTTATAAGCACACATGAATATAAGCTGCAATTTTCTCATATATAACACATAACCCAAAACACTAATTTTGATAAATATAACATATATTAGTGCAAAGATTATAATTTAAGTTGCACTTAAGGTTTTGAAAATCAGACCAACAAGAAGAGATCATGGTTTAATGATTCAATCAAGAATTTAAATCATATGATATAGTAAATATAAAAATTTATTTTAATATAATTTAAATGATATAATAATGATATTTTATTGATTCAACATATAATATTATAATTTAGGATAATTTATTTTTACATATCTTGAATATATTTCTAAATTAAAATTTTGAGATTTGATATTTTGAATTATTTTATCTAATTTTTATTTTTTTTGTTATTCAACCAAAATAAATAAAAAAAAAAATCAAATTTTGATTAGCATTAGAATCATCCAATTTTTTTAAAAAATTGATCCAATTCATTTGTTTAACCACAATTCAACCTTGTTTTTACTAGTTTTGTATAGATAAGATTTTGGAATTGGATCCACTTGGCTAGAAGGCTAGCTCATGCTTGAATCGGGCAGACCAATTGGTTCAATTTATTAACACACATGTCATATTGTGAGATTTTCAAAATAAACCCAATAAGAAATGTTCATCATTATCAATATGTATTTATATTCATTATAGATATTTCTTTGAAGTATGCATTATTACACAAAAAAAATGCAAATTTGATAATTAGTTTTAGATAAAATTAATTTAATAAATAATTAGGATTTTGATGAGACACAATTTTTTTTTTAAAATGGACGATAGACTGTTTTCAAAGTTGACTAAGGAAATTTTTTTAACTCTTTTCATTAAAAAAAAGAAACAAAATATGAACGTTCTTCTCAAGAAAGGAACTAGACACCAGAAGGCTGGACAACATTGCTTACGCATTGCAAGCCGTCACCCTTCGTTGAGTGCTTGATGGCCAAGCAAAGAAAAAATATTACCTGCCAAGTACGAATGCGTCCGAACTATTTAAATTTTTTTTAATAAAAATAAAATAAAATTTTTTGATTGAAATCTGCACATAAAATTTCGTACACGTAATATTCTCTCCCAACCAAAATATGATCTGTGTGCGGTTGCTCTCTTCGCTTTCCACGACAAGTCCAACTCCAAGGCGTCTCTTCAGTCCGCCCGGCTAAGTTGAACGAATTTTTTATTTCACTGAAACTTTCTATTACTTTATTATTTTCTTGTCAATTTTTCAATCTCGAAGTTGAAAAATTCATCTTAAATTATATAAAAAAATTAATATAAAGTTGTTGTCTGAAAATCAATCGCGATAGAGTGAAAGTTTATCGCCTAGCCTTATTATAAGTCAAATCATTGAGATAATTAAAAAAATGAAGAGAGATCTAGAATTTTAACGTGAAAAAAACCGAGGGGAAAAATCAGAGCTAAAAAAACTTCTTTATCATATCTGTTTGTACAAAGTCTTCGATATAAGATTCTGAATTCATGAGGGAGGAAAAACGGTATATATAACAACAATCAGGTTGTAATGGTTCTTGGTAGTGAGTGGAGATCTAGAGACAAGCGATGAAGGTGGTGGGTGATGGTGGTTGATGCGGCAGTGCGGCTTCTTGGAGGATCTTGAGCGAGCTTCTTCTTCCTCCTTCTTGAGCTTTCCTCTTCTTCCTCTCACCTCCTCCTCTTTCCCTTTCTTCCCTTTGTTTGGACTCTTCCTCTTCTTCCGGACTCTTCCTCTTCTTATGACTCTTCCCCTTGCTGACTCTTCCTCTTCTTCCTCCGGACTTCTTCCCTTTTCTCTTCCTTACTTACCTCTCTTCTTCACTTGTTTATTCTCTTCTTTTATTCTTGTTTCTTTCCTTTCATGTGAGGAATGAAGGCTATTATAAACGGAGGAGGCGTCAATAATTCAGACCCATATCACTCCCCTCGTCAGACTCAGATGATTCCTTTGATCATTTGATGTATTTGAGCATTTGGATGCCCAAATGAAGTCAATTATGAGATCTTAAATCATTGATCCTTTCGTCGAGAGCCTTGACAATAAACACCTCATATTTGAGAGCTTTGAGATTTAATTGATGTCCCAAAGATTTCATGATATTTTAAGTCTTGATCACCGATGGGTTTTGACTGTCATATAGTTTCGGCTGAGATTTATACTTTTATTTAGTGGTATTTTGAGCCATATCAAAATTAATACATATTGTTGAGTAAGTATTGTTTATCGAGTCAATCTTCTTGCTAAGAGTTCTATTGGAGTCCTTCATTTACATATTTTGAAAAAAGCCATGTTCTTAGTAGCCACTATAAAGTCCGGTTGCACCCTTACATTTCTGTCATCGAGACCGGGCGTCTCATCTTTCGGTCACCATGAAATGCAGTGATGAATGTGGCTCAAACAAAGGCCTCCACTTTCTTCTCGTCCCTCTCATGGCGGCCACATGATCCCCATGGTCGACCTAGCTTGGTTCCTCATGACGTGGCGATGGTCACCTTGCCACTACTACTGGCTGCATTGACCCATCATCGATCGAGGTTATCTCCGATCTTATCCGTTTCCTAGAGCTCGCTTTCCGATTCTGCGACGGCCTCCACGATGGTGAGAACGCCGATCATCCCCTCCAGATCTCTTCTTCCCATTCATGAATGGTCTATCCCTTCCCTGAATCACTGATGCCCACTTGCACATCCAGGCCCGGTGGCTTCGCTTTGCCTCATCTCGACAACCTTCAACATTGACGGATGTTGCGCACCATCTCCTCTCATCTTTCATGGCCCATCTTGCTTCTTCCTCTTCTATGACCTCTTCATCAACCAACGTGGGGTGAGCTTGAGGCTGCGGTTGAGGCATCGGATGGGTCCATCATGCTTCCGCTTCCCACATTCCATTCGACTCTACAAACGCGGTGATATGCTGCGCCGAGCGTTGATTGGTCCAAATACCGGACTCTGTCGGTGGCGGAAG
Source organism: Cymbidium sinense (assembly GCA_021442155.1). Taxonomy (NCBI): domain Eukaryota; kingdom Viridiplantae; phylum Streptophyta; class Magnoliopsida; order Asparagales; family Orchidaceae; genus Cymbidium; species Cymbidium sinense. The sequence continues at coordinate 1,572 of JAKCPB010000537.1, read as the reverse complement.
AATCTGGGCAGTGGTGTCAATAGTTTGGAGCTCGAGCCGGTACCGAAGTATCGAGGCGACGGCAAGCCGTCTTTTGGACCCTCACTCTATGAAGAAGAGCTCGATGTCAAGGCGGCACGCGGACGAGTTTCATCGATCGACAACGCTCTTCCGGTGGTTAGACAGAGAGGTCGGTGGTGCTCGTCGGCTGGTATGGTACATAACCGATGGCCCAGCTCGTGGAGTTGGGCCACGGGCTAGAGGCTTTGGGTCGACCGTTTGTTTGGGTCTTGAAGGAAGCGGAGGAGGAAGATCCAGGGTGGAGGAGTGGATAGCGAGTTTGAAAGAAGGGTGAAAGGGAGGAACAGTGATAAGAGGGTGGCTCGATATTGGGGCATGTAGCGGTGGGGATTCAGAACCCATTGGGTGGAATTGGAAGCCCCAGTGGCGAGGGTGCGATAAGCGGCGATCACCCCACATAATTTTAACGGCGATTGGTGGTTGATGTGCTCAAAATCATGTCAATTGGCATCAAGGAGTTGAGTTCATTCATGTAGAGGATGATAAAGATGCGGTGAAAGTGAAGAGTGAGGAGGTTGAGAAGGTGTTGGAGAAGTTGATGGGGGGGAGAGGAAGGGAAGAGAGGAGAGAGAGGGCGAGGGAGCTCAGCGAGAAGGCGAGGATGGCTATGGAGAAAGGAGGGTCTTCCTGGAAGGGATTACAAGATGCAATCAACTATGTGTTAGAGAACCAGAAGAAGTAGCCCGAACTAGCAAAAAAAATTCAATCTTGCATAAAAATTCTTAGAAGCAATTTCTTATCATGAGATATATTGGTCCTCCTGAATAAAAGTATCTCTTCATAAAAAAAAAAAAAAAAGTATCTCTTCATGATTGAACTTTACGATACATTTAGCTCAATGTAAAAATAATTGATGATATGAAAATTTTTACTGGACTTTTTATAAAAAATTTATCGTGATTTCTGTCGAGAAGTAATTAGCATGTGGCAAAGGGAAGTTGTGTTGTCGATCACTTAATTTCTATTTAATTTATCATTTCAAAACAATTTAATGATAAAATTATAACAGTTGAAATGTATAAAAAGAAACTTGTGATTGCTTTTATAAATAAATTATGTTGATTGGTTTAGTCGTATCTATCAGTTTTGAGAAGTATTTTGTAGTCATTGAATGAATGGCAATAGCAGCATGGCTCCAAAGCATATTTCTTGTGGATAAATTTGAATTTTATTTATACAGTCAATTGTTTACTAAATTTTGATTGTAAAATGTTTTGTATTATTATGTTTTGATATAAAATTAATTATATAATAATTTACAGCATCTATATATACATAAATATATAACACTTTATACTAAATATATAATATTTTATAGTTAATATATAATAATTATGTATTGATTAAATATCACATGATACTATGTTATTAGAGTCTCGATATACAAACTATATTTGAACTCCTCAAGCAATAATTTTTGTAAGGAGGATGTTTTTTTTTTAAATAATCACCTAATTGTTTTTTAATTTACTTTTTGAAAACAATTTAATGATAAAATTATAGTAGTTCAAC